>BMAV01016647.1:66344-76365 GCA_019973955.1 Trichonephila inaurata madagascariensis | reverse complement strand
AAATTAATAAAATTTTAATAATAAATCATAATTTTAATAAAAGCAATAAATTTTAATAATAAATTAATAATATTATTAATAAATTAATAATATTAATAAAAAATTTAAATTATTAATAATAAATTAATAATATTAATAATAAATTAATAATATTAATAATAAATTAATAATATTTCTTATTAATACTTAATAATAATAATTAATTATAATAAATATTAAATAATTGATAAATTAAATAAATAGAAATTTTAGTTAATTTTTAAATAATAATTAATATATTTTTTAAATTATTATTAATTTTTATTAATAATTATTTTTAAATATTTTTTAATAATTATTTTAAATTTTTAATTAATAATAATTTAAAACTTTTTGATTGTTAATAATTTTAAATAGTTTTACTAATAAGTAATTTAAGTTACATATTTTTAATTTTTTTTACTTTATAAAATACAAAATAATTACAAAAAATATCATTTAATGCTTGATAAACCTTTCAAAAAATAAATTTATTTATTTTAAAAAAATAATTAAAAAATTGAAAAAAAAAAAGTTATGGGTTTTTTCTTGTGGAATCGCCCCCGACCCCGCATTGTAAGCGACGTTTACCAATCAAGCTACGAACTCTTTGCGGAAAAAAAATTTAAAAAAAAATTTTTAAAATTTTTTAAATGGAAATTCTGATTTAAAAAGGGTTTTTGGATCCCAAATGAATTTCTTTGTCGTGCCCCCCCCTTGTAAATTTGACCTGCCCTTTCTCATGTTTTAAATTGGTTGGGCATTAAGACGTGGTGCGGTCCCCATTCTGATAACGTGACCTGCACATTTAATTCGTTGTATTTTGATGGTTAACAATGTCAGATTCCTTATAAGATTGATGAGCTCTAAATTTGATTTTCTTCGCCGCGTTCCATTTTCCTGAATTCCTCCAAAAATAAATCTTAAAATCTTCCTTTCGCGAAACACTTATCGGGTTCTCATGTGTTCGAGACATGGACTTAGTTTCACATGCATAATTTAATATTGATCTTTAAATACTTTTATACAATAGAATCTTTGTTTTTCTTTTGATTATAAATTCGATTTCTATTTTTCGATTCCTTTAAAACATCTATTAGAATAGTAATTCTCCTTGGGATTTCAGTAGTACAATCGCTATTGAAAACTGTCCTAAATATTTTCAATTTTAAAGTGGAAATTGTTAAAAAAATGATTTAGTGCAAGGCTGTATTTGGTGTTATTTTCATTTATTTTTTTAGTCCATCCCAGGGGCCTCTTTCTCTAAAAAATAAGAAACTTTTCTTAGTGCGGTGGATGTTCCCAATGATTCAATGTCTAAAAAGAACAACTGTATTGATTTATTAAAAATATTTCCTCTGGCATTGACATTGGAATCTCTTACCAATTTTTTAATCCCGAATAAAGAACACACGTTTAGTGCATCCCCTGTCGGATGCCATTTTTTTTTTCCAAGGGGCCCGGAAGATCTTTCCCTGCCCCTTGACCATGATCTTTGTTTCACTTAATGTCGGCATACCCGGCCTTAATTTATCAGGGTTTTTAAAAGGGTTTTTTAATGGTTTGCAATAAGGCCCTTTTTCGGGTTGATTTACCATAAGGGGTTTTTAAAAATAATACAGGGGCGATGCTACCCAATTTCCCAAACTGACAAAAAGTCCAAAGCTTTTTTCCAAAACCAACCCCCCCCAAAAGGTACCCGGCTACGTTGGAAACCGTGTTTTTTTGAAAAAATTTGAAATGGTTAAAAAATTTAGGATTTTTAAGTGTCACTTAGATTAGAAAATGTATATAAAAATTTTTTTAAAGGAAGTTTTAAAAATAAAAATTATTTAATAATTTTTTAAAAAAAATTTGAACAAAAGAATGACCCATTTTCAAAATTTTTCCCCTTTTTGGGAAAAATGCTTCTATTATAAAAATTTTTGCCTTATAAGCGAAAGACCTCTGTACAGGGGCTCAACTAAAATTTTTTTGGGAAATATAAAACTTAAAAATTGGGTTTTTATCCATGTTTTACGACAACGGGGGGGAGAAATTTGAAGAAAAAGGGATAATTTTTTCAATTAGTGGTAAATGCAAATTGTGAATTTTTTCAAAAATAATAGTTGAGCCTTTTTTACGGGTGGCTATATATACAGGCAAATAAATTTTAATAAAAGCATTTTTTTCAAAAAGGGAAAATTTTAAAAAAGGGGTTTTTTCGGGGGGAAAATTTTTCCGGGAAAAATTGTTTTAAAATTTTTTTTTGTCAATTTCCCTTTAAAAAAAAATTTAAGTATTTTTAATCTAAAGTGACCCCCCTTCATGGTTTCCATTTAAACCCAAAAACACGGGTTCCGGAAACCCTTTTTTAATTAAAAAATTTAAATTTTAAACATTCTCTTTTTTTAAAAAACTAAAAAAAAAAAAAAATCTGCATAAACAATTTCCGGGGTTTTTATTAAAAACAATCCTATCTTTGAAACAAACATCAATATTGTTATAAAATATAATTAAGAAGTTAAAAAATGCAATAATAATAAATTATATAGGGTGTTAATGAGATCGAGAACACCATCATTTATTTTTTCACATTGCCATCCTTTCTAAAAGCGGAAAATTTATGATCAAGGGTTCCTTTTTCATAAATAAACACATTAATAACGTGAAAGGGTCAGGCTCTGAAACCTAATGCTGGCGTATTTTCGTCCTTAGCTTCATTACGTTTCAAGTAACACTATTCAATAACGCTATAAACACATGTTATTATTTCTAATTACTATGTAGGAATGGAAGTTGGGGAAAAGGGGCCCCTTTCCAAAAAAAAAAATTTCGAAAATTCTTGAAAAATTTTACATGATTCGATTCATAGGTTTAAAACCAGCAAAATAAAAAAACTTTTATAATTAATATTACATTTCCCTAAAGGCTCAATTACCCTATGAATCTACTTTATGATGAAATCCCTCAAATAAATTGTTATTGATTTATTATATGTTATTTATTTTAATAATTTTCAAAACAAAATTTAATTTTAAAATTTAAATTTTTTTTTTAAAAAAGAAAAAATTAACTAAAAAGTAAAAAACAAGGGGGTAAAAATTTGCTTATCGTGATTTTTGGTAATTTTTCCCCCCTTTCCTTTGGGATTTCATATTTTTACATGACTATTTTTCTGTTTTTTTTAAGTTATTGATATCTAAGCTCTAGCATCAAGCTTTCGTTGCATTAAAAGAAAAGCATTCTAAACTTACGTCTCTTGTTTAAAAAGGAAAAAGATTAATTTCTAAAACAGATTCCCTTTGTGCCGTTTCCGTTCGAAGTCGTTCCTAAATGGCATTCTTAGCGGATCTCTACTGAACAAATGAAACATGTTTGTCAAATTTCAAGTTTGTATGTCCAATAATTCAAAAACGAGAATTTTTGTCTATAAGGCTCACGAAATTCCACTGGAGATTGATTTTAGCAAAACATGTTTAAGAGCAGCATCTCTACTCAACAAAAGAAACATGTCTGCCAGCCAAATTTCAAGCCTGTAGGTCTATCAGTTCCGTAAATCTGCGTGGATGAGTAAAGGAGTCGTTTTCTCTAATATATATATGATAAAAAAAAACTCTTGACTTCATCTTGCAATTTATTCTGTCATACATTTATCAATTATTGCTTCAGCTCTGAAATATATTGGTACCCTGAATCTGGTAGCCTATCGGGTCCCATATACAATTGGTTAAAGGTATGATGACCTTTCTGTTCAAAAAGGATATTAACAGCTCGGAGACAATCCTAAGGCATGTCAGTTATATGGGGGCCTGGAATTATATTCTTCAAAATTGCTCCCAGATCGATGTGCCATAAGGATAACGGTTCCCTGATGTCATCAGCATGTCATTGAGCTGTGAAAGTTGCACTTATAGAAAGTTTGAGGCGACCTATTGTAAAAAATGACTGAAAGGGACCGCGTTGGCCCAAGCCCCTACCCACTCGTATTAGATGGTCATGTACTGAAGAGGGATGTATCGCGGAATGTTATCCGATGCCAGTCAGCAGCCATGATAATTAGACTATCGACAATACACCAGAGGCTCTTAAACTGTAGTCCGTGGGCCCCTGGAGGTCCCCAGCACCTTTCTAGGGGGTCCGCGAAGTCTCTCATGTAATGTTAAGATTTTCCTCTTTTAAGGACTCTGAAAGGCCTCGTGAAAAAATTGAAATAACTGCCACCCTAGACTAGATCACTAAATTGCCTCTAATGAAAAAACTATTAGAGCATGTGTTTCGAACTAGAATATTAATTTAGTTTTGATTAGAATTTAAAAGGTGTGTTAAAAAAGTCTGTATAAGTAGCAGAGGCAGTCTTAGGATTATTGAGGAACCTTAAAATCAATCAACCATAGGTTGGGAGTCAGAGGAGGGTGTTCAAAACCATGGGGAGGGAGGACCGCAATGTTAGGCTGATGCATAAAGGGGTCTACAGAAATCGAAAATTTAAGAACCGCTACTCAAGACGGCTTTGCTATGTTATGAAGTTAAAGGCAGACATCTTAAGGTATCCGACTACGTTGGGAACCGTGATTTTGCAAAAGCGTATAAATGGATAATATTTATGATATTTAGTGTCATTTAGATTAGAAAATGAATATAAAATTGTTTTAAGAATAGTATTAAAATAGAAAATTATTTAAGTACAATATTTTGACAAAAAATGAACATAGAATGGCCCATTTTCAAAATATTCTCCTTTTGTAAAAAAGGCTTCTATTATAATAATATTTTGCCTGTATATAGCTCAGACCTCTGTACAGAGGCTCAACTAGAATGTTTGAAATATATAACTTAGAAGTTTGGGGTTTTTCCGTGTTTTAAGACAACAGAGGGGAGAAATTTTAAGAAAAAAACGCCGATAATTATTTCAATGGGTGGTAACTCTGAAAATAATGTGAATTTTTCAAAAATCCTAGTTCAGACTCTCTGGAGAAATCTTTACTTTATATAAGAGAGAAATATTATTATTTTAGATGCATCTTTTATAAAAAGAGAACATTTTGAAAAAAGATTATTATAAGTTAATTTTTTGTCAAAATATTGTATTTAAACAATTTTTTATTGTAATACTATTCTTAAAACAATTTTATATACAACAATCTAAAGTGAACAAAATATCATAAATATTATCCATTTTACATTTCCCAATACTTTTCCCAACGTAGTCAGATTAAAGAACCCTTTGTCCATTGGGCGCTTGGGGCGGGTGCTCAGGGGCTCAGATAAGCTGAACTTAACCGAATCCAAGAGCCCCTTCTTAGATCCACCAGTACCAAGGGGTTCCGTAGATTTTCAGCACCCAGAGCCCGAAATGAGCCTAAACCGGTACTGGGACAGTCCTACAATACAAAAGCTTTCTCAAACACTTCATTAAGTGTCGGCCCAGTTTCAATATCTTCCGTCTCTCAGAAGGAAAATCTTTTCGTTTTAAGCGATTTTCGTCTCGTGTTAAGAGAAAAAAGTACATTAAAATACATAGTTCGTCGGGACCGTCGTATTATTTATTGCTCTCCGATATTTCATCTGAAGCGTTTTTGCTTTAAACATGTTTCACTGTATGTATAAAGAATTCACCAAAATGGAAAACGTTTTATTTGAGGTAATTCAGATTTGTAAAAAAAAAAAGAAAAGAAAATACTTAAGGGAGTTCACACACACACATGTGACGGCCTGTTTTTTAAGCATTCTTAGGGAATGCTTTTGACGACCAGTATAAATATAGAACTGTAAGTATTTTTATCTTTTATTTATATGTGTTTTAAGAGTATGTATATAAATGTTTAGCCAAAAATATCCAATAGAATGTGAGTTATAGCGTTCTGAACACACCAGTCTAAAAAAAATGGACGTTCACTTCCTCTATGATTCCGGCTGATTCACTAAACTGAAATTAAAAAAAAAAGTAACGGCGTTTTAATCTATAATCTTAAATGCACAGAATGGACTACAGTCAATTGAAAATGTCAAAAATTGGATTTTTGGTAGACCTCTGAAGAAAAAGTTTCGATTTTCATGGATTTTTTTTGTTGTTTTTGTTATAAAAAATAGAAATATTTTGTATTTTGGAATGCTCGTAGTCCATTTGATGCGTATATATGCGCTGAGTCTATCCTATAAATTTGAAGTCATTCGGTCAAACCATTCTTGAGATATGATGAAGGAAAGTTTGAAAAACACAGTTTTGAGAAAAACGCGTTTAAAGTTTCAAGTCCGATTAAAACAATGAAAACCTTAACTGAGCGCTACGAACAGCTGCTCTTCTAATACCTGCTTCTTTATAATGACTTCAAATTTTAAAAAATCACTTTACCCCGTATTTTAGACATGTTAAGAAACAATTAATGAGAAAGAAAAAAGGTTTTTTGATTTTTTGGAACCATCACATGGGTCCTTCTTAATATGTATCAAAAATTTTCCCCTTATGCAAAAAAAATCATTTTAACTATATTTTTATGGTAGACCTGCAAACATACAATTTCATGCAGAGAAAAGTTTACATTCCCAGGACTAAAACACCCGCGAGTATTTCTAACGAATTTCTCCAACGGTCTTCACTCTCCCCCGAACGAAAATTAGTCGTTGCGCGACAATAACGCTCTCCATCAGTATCACCCATCCATAAGTTCCAACAATACCCAAAGCACGTGCCAGCCTGTGTTCGGGATTTAGGCCTTCTCCTCCCCCCAACATCTGGAAACGGATGTCCTACGACCGTTACGATGCCGATACCAGGGCATTCGTGGGAAAATTTCGGGAAAGTGGCCGAGCAGCTGATGAAATGGGAATTTTCGTTGGTTAATTTCTCAGCAATCACATCGTAACGTTAGAAAAGTAATGTGGTGGAAATGGGATATTTATATATTTGGCAGGAAATAATTAAGAGTAATAAGGGTTGATGAAGCCTTATGGCCTTGAGGCTGTGAAAAGAGATGGATATTTAAATATTTTTTCGTAGTTATAAATTTTAAAAAAAGATAATTGACGTTAAATTTTAATTTTTTGTAAGACAGCTTGAAAAAACTATGGCGAAAGAAACAATTTTATGTTAAAAAAAATGCTTAGAGAATAATAATTTTTTTTTTTTAAGAAATCTGTTTAAAAACTAAATTTTTATTTAATACATGTTAAGAATTTTTTCCTAGTTGACGAAGAAGTCCTTAGAAAAAAGTCCCTAGAAGGTCCTAGAGAAAATCCTAGAAGTCCCTTTCCTAGTCCCAAAGAAAATTAGGGGATATTGTCCCCCGACACCCTCAGCAGTGAGAGGTTATTTTACGAAGAAAATAGAGAAATGTTCAAGGTTCCAGGAAAAAGTTCGCTATATAAAAAAAATTCGCAATATATAGAGGCTCGTTATATAGAGGTTCGACTGTATTTTATATTTTAAAGCAATTTTTGTCGTATATTTTTAAGAGGTTCATGTAACCTCGTCAGATCATTCAAACAGCATTGGAGGTCGATATTGGGTCAAAGTTATGGGATTGCGATCAGTGAGGCACACCGGCATCTCTTGGAGCGAAGGGGGGGGGGACTCAGTGGCGTGATGGAGAATTTTAGGGCTTCCCTGCAAAGTCAGGTTTGGGATCCCAATCCAGATCTTACAAAGGGTACGTACTTGGTGTCAGTCAGGCTTTGGCTCCCCCATCCCCTATGAGGGGGTGTACATTACGCCACCAGGGAAAGGGTACAATTTAAAAAACTCTTATTTAGACGAGAGCGCCGAAGGGTAATCTCTATATTAAAAATTAAAAATCTGTTGATCTGTGTGGGTGATATGAACATTAAACCTCTTTGTGTATGCCACTGATTGCTAGGGGTGTGGGGTCTACTGGGTGTAACACCTTAGAGAGTCTCACACCCAGATGATTTCCTATGATTCTGTTCTGTATGAAAATATTTATAATAAGAAGAGATTTCATAGAAATCTATCTCCATAATTAATTATAATGGCACGTAGATTTATGCAAAACATTTTAATGAAATTTCATTTTTTATAAATTGTCTCATTAAGTCCAATAATGACATCCAGTAGCTCCCAAAGGAATTTTTCAAGGGTCCAGGGTCAAAAGTCCACTATTCTCGTATCATGCTCCAATACGCCACCCAATATATTCTTTTGAATTTTGTCGATTTTCGAGAACAAAAAAAAGTAAAAAATTAACTATTGAATGATTAATTGGCATTAATTAATAAAATTAATTATTAATAACAAATACTCAATTAAATTTTACGAACTATATACATAGGATTTTAATCAATCGAAACAAAATCCAAAGGCTTTGGGGAACCCGGTCCCGTAGATCCCCCCTTCTGTGTGCCACTGGTGACATCTAATTTCTGAAACAGTGCATAATTTTCTCCCTGTGGTGAAATCTAGGAAGACCCTGTAAGTACGCATACCGCAGTTCGAATGTTTTGTTTTAAGGTTAACATTCTTTGATCGTCATATTTCCCATTATTGTTCAAGTAGATGTATATTACAAAATTTCTTAACTGACCTTTGCCTCAAAGATATGGAAATATATTTCTCAGGAAAATCAACCACATCCACAACCACTAACTAGCTAATATATTGCTAATAATTCTATTGAATATTTCAATTCTAAGAAAGGAATATACTTCTTTTAAACTAACAGATATATAAGACTAAATATTCTGTGAAATAGTGCATTTTACACAAAATCATATCATAATAATATAGCAAATGGATTGCATGAACCCGATCTTTAACATTTTGCCCATAGAACTAAATGGAATTCATATCCAGTATAGTTCACGCCCCCAATACCACAGCTTTTTTACAGGAAAACCATCGTTATAGAATTCTTGGAACAGATTGGCAGCTATTAAGTGTTCCAACCAGCAGTTTTACAGATTCTGCCGCAAATTTTCATGGAATAGAAGAAAAACCTTTAAGGAAAAAGAAGGCGGGCGGTTTGTGTAACAAGGCCCGGTAGTAAAAAGAGCGCGAAAGGCAACCTCTTGACCTCCGCTGCTTGGAGTTGATGGCGGATAGCAGGAACTACTGTCACGAATTCCAGCGATCGGCGTGAGTTCGGGGTCACTTGAGAGAAAGACCGAATTCTTTTCGTCCATACGTAACATTTATGTAACCGAGGATTCGGTGTCTATTTATAATGAGAGAATGAAAGTTGGAATTCCGTGAAAGCGAGAAGATATCGTGTTCTAAAAGATAGGGGGGAGAAAAAATGCTTTACTTTTGCCGGAAAGAATAAAAAGAGTGTAAGTTGTTATTTCCCGACCAAAAATTTTTTTTGACTTTGCACTCAAACTATCATATTTACATAGATAATGTTTACTCGTAAAAATTTTATTTTCCAAAAAAAAAAAAATTTCAAATCAAAATGTTCAATATACAGTCGGACCTCTATATAACGAAGTCGCTAAATCCCGGAAAAAAGTTCGTTATATGGAAAATTCATTATGTAGAGGTTTATCTTTCAATATACTTTATAAACCACATAAAACAAATTTTAAATTCATAAACATTATATATTAAAAAAAAGTAATCATTCACACCTTTTTTTAAAATTAATATATGTTTATTTTATTTATCTTACCCATCAAAAAGGAAAGAAAGAAAGGAAAACGAGAAAAAAGAATTTCGAACAATTCACTGTATTTTCAATATTAAGAAAATAATTTTATACTAAAATCAATGAATTTTAAGAAAATTTTATAATTTAAAGCATACAAGTGTGTAATATTAAACATACATTATTTTATATTAAGGACACGGTACAACTCCACTGAGAGTAAAAGAGGATATCGAAGAGGTTTCTAATGAACTGGGCAATGGGGGTTAAATGTTGCACTTCTTGGGTGAAACGTTCAGAACTCTTATTGCTCACGTCGAGTTAGGATCTAATAAAACCAGTTCAAGATTTATGACCACCATAAAATGTGTTAAAGATAGAATAATTTGAAATTTGTTCAGAAATACTTTGAAAAAAGGAAGAAC
>BMAV01016647.1:46012-57244 GCA_019973955.1 Trichonephila inaurata madagascariensis | reverse complement strand
CGCCGATAATTATTTTAAATGGTTGTAACTCTGAAAATAAAGTGAATTTCTCAAAAATCATAGTTGAGCCTCTGTACAGAGGTCTGAGCTATATACAGGCAAAATATTATTATAATAGAAGCATTTTTCACAAAAGGAGAACATTTTGAAAAAAGGTTATTCTTAGTTAATTTTTTGCCGAAATATTGTATTTAAATAACTTTTTTTTTGTCAAAATGTCCTTAAAACAACTTTATACATGTTTTCTAATCTAAGTGACACTAAAAATGAAAATTATCCATTTATGCGCCTTTTTAAAATCACGGTTCGGATATATAACCTTAATTGTAACTACTTAATATTTTTTATTAAGTAGTTACAATTAAGGATATAAATAAAAATTTTCTAACTAAATAATAAGACTAAAATAAAAAATTTCTTTGTTGACCTAAGGAGAAATTGACTTAATTTTCTTTTTATATTACCTGTTATTTTTTTTCTTCTTGTCTTTACGTTAAGTACTTATAACATGTTTTGATCTGCTTCATATATTATTTTGAGAAATATTCTTTTAAGTGTGTGGGAGGGGGGAGGGAGGAGAATGAAAACACCTTATAGTTTTAAAGGTTCCGTGAATTGGTAAAGTTTGAAGATTACTGAGATAGACTAAAGGCTTCAGACTCGTTGTTCACACTCTAGTCTTCATTATCAAGCCCCTTTCAGCAGTTATAATTAAGGTATAACTGATGATAAAACATTTCAATATTGTCCAATGTTTACATTTGATTAATCAACAGAAGGGGCCAGGCACCACCCCGGATAGTCTGGATCTTTCGGGAAAGCCCCAAAAGTGATATTCCCAAAGAAAAAGCCTGCCTCCCTTCGCTCAACCCCCTTGGCACTCCAACAAGTGTCCGTGAGAAGCATTTGGTTCCGGGCCCGCAGAGGAAGTTGCAAAGGAAGTGGAAAGTCCCAGTCTGCTGGAGAATGTGGGAAAATACTATTAGGTCCCGTGTCTACTTTCTCCCAGCGGGGACCATTCTCACAGCATCCCTCGAAATGGCAGGGAGCGTACAATTGATCCGTTACAGCTTAATGATGATCAACCTCCTACTGGTGGGAGAAAGGCCCCCTTCTCTGGTAAATAAGAAAGAGAAGTTTACTTAAAACCGCAACTCTGAGGATTATCTATTGAAAGGGGGCCGAGAAAATCCCTTTTTCTTTCGCCTTCGTCTGGTGGCAGAGAAAAGGTTTCCAAATGGAGCCGTTATTGATAGAGTTTTATAATTACCTATTCAAAAAGTCACCTTTTGTTGTTGTTGGGATAGATTTATAGCCACTTATATATATATATACACAGACAGCAGGTGTAAGCGTCAGGTATATAATTTATAAACCAGAGAACAATAATATCGTTTCGTGTTCGAAGTTCAAATAATTAACACTCCTACATCGATTAAAACAATGTATTCTACTGTATTTTACAGAATATATTTGTTTTAAGAAAATATGAGTGACATTGGTTCTTTATATCGATAAATCTCTCTCTCTCGGTTACGTTGTTTAACTATTCAAAAATGCTTCTGGTATAATAATGTTTTGCCTGTCTTTAGCTCAGACCTCTCTACAGAGGCTCAACTAGAATTTTTGAAATATATAACTTAGAAGTGGATTTATCCATATTTTACGACAACACAAAGGGGAGCAATTTAAAAAAAAAAAAAACTCCGATAAAATTATTTAAATTGGTGGTAACTCTGAAAATAATGTGAATTTTTCAAAAATTCTAGTTGAGCCTCTGTAAAGAGGTCTGAGCTATATACTGGCAAAACGTTAAAATAATAGAAGCATTTTTCACAAAAGGAGAACGTTTTGAAAAAAAGGTTATTCTAAGTTAATTTTTTGCCAAAATATTATATTTAAATGATTTTTTTTTTGTCAAAATGTCCTTGAAACAATTTTATACATGCATTCTAATCTAAGTGACACTAAACATGCTGAAAATTATCCATTTATGCGCTTTTTTAAAATCACGGTTCCGAATGTAGTCGGATACCTTAAAGTAATTTCATAGAATCTTAATGCTGAACAAAACGACACAGCATAAAAACTAATAGCTATATTTATGAAGTAACGTAATTGTGTTCATTAAAGATTTTTATTTATCTCTTGAATCATTTTCAAATAATCAGAAAATATAAATAAGTTCTGGAGAAAATATTTAATAACAGTTTTCAAATAAAAATTAAAAAAAAAAAAAAAAAATTGAAAGTTTCGAAAATTGTGAGATTAATGCAATTATCAGAATCATTGTAATGCATACATACATAGAGTTTTAATACACCGAAATTTAATAACATAACACCATTTTCAAAATAAAAATTAAGGATATTAATTCCCACGGAATCCTTTTTACCGAAAACAACAGATTTGTAATTTAAGATGAAAAAGCAACGTGATACACTCTATCTCTTTCTATAAATAAGACAAAAGCATGGTGCTGAATCTTAATTGCATCAATTCATAGTTTATCATAGTTTAATAGATATTATATTTATTTAAGTATTTATTTTTCAAAGCTCCATACTCCAAACTTGTTTTGCCTTATTAAAATATTTAAAGTTTATAACACGATTTCTTTATAATTTATAAAAGCTAAGCTAACAAGAGGAGGAAAAAAGGACAATTTAGGATATAGTTCGTTAATGTGTGGATTAAAATCGATTATAAAACTGTGAGTGTGTAAATGAAATGAAATTATGAGTAAATTGCTCTCTCTCCGAGATTGTTATATTAACAAGAAAATGATAATAATAATAAAACACTGTACAATCATTGAGTTTTGTGTTGAAATGGAAAGATCCAAAGGAAAAATTTTCAGACAAAATCAGAAATATTTTAAATAGATATATCTTATAACTCTGCAAATTGCAGATATTTTTTTTTCTCACAAGGTATTTCTACTAGCTTCAAAAAGTAAATCTTTGTAATTAATTTTCATTTCTTCGAAGATATTTAACTTGATGTTTTAACTCAAAGATAGTGTTGCCTGTGTTTTTTTAAATGCTAAATGAAATATTTTAATATGAATATTAATTTAATATGCATGTATTAAAAATACATTTTCTTGTTTGTAAAATGTTTTTGGTAATTATTATATCATTCAACGTTGTTTTTTTGAATTTTACGTATTATTTTATAATATAGTAGTAAATCTTAAATTCATATTTTGAATTTTACCAAAGAAAAAAAAGTTCCAATCTTAAATTTCTACTTTTTTAAAAGCTGAGCCAAATATATTTTCATGACTTGGCATTGCTTTGAGATTTAAAAAAAAATTTTTTTTTTTTTTTTTTTTTTTCATTTCATTATTTTTTGAAATAATAATTTTTTTGGCATCTTTTTATCAGCATAATAATGAAGATATTAAATTAAACAAACTGATACTATTTTAAAATAGAAGTAGTTTATTTTAAACTCCTGTGAAGTCAATCGATCATTTCTTAGTTCCAGAATGTGTGTTTAAAAACAATTATTTGATTATTATTTTTCACCTACTAAACCAGGAGGGAAAAAAAAGAATGAAGAGTGAAATTAACTTTCCCTTAGGAAAAACTCAAAACTTCTCAATTTTCTTTTTGGTCTGAGATCGTGTGAAATAATCTCAGTCACACACACAGTGAAAAACTCCTAAAACCGTGCTTCTTGAGATATTTCCCACGGACATTGTTTATTTCTTCAACCCCTCTGTCAAAAGCCAGTACGTAAGTAGTATACACATTCACTGCTCGTCAATCAACTGCAGAGGGGGAGGAGCAATGCCTGAGAACCACTTGCTAGATATCGCGTAATATCACTTTGGCGAATTTAGTTCGATGCCTTGGCGAAATTAGAATTAGATACTGACATAACAGTTTCAATGTCAGTAAATCAAATGTGTTTTAGAATAGATTGCTGGGTTTTTGATACAAATTTTCTTGTTAAGATAATTTAACGTTTTACATTCAAATAAGTGAAATTAATTTCAGAGAAAGAGTTATTTTTTTCACTCTCAATATACTATATACTTATATATGTACACAAAACTCATCATAAACATGATTAATATTCATACTGGTTTTTTTTTAATTATTTATTTGATCTCATTGTACATGTGCTATGTTTTTAAAATTTAGAGAGGGGCAATCATAGCAATTACATAAGAAATAATGTTTTTTGAAAAATTGAAGGTGAATAATTAATAATTAAATATGTGTATTGTATCTGTGTGTAATCAAATGATGGTAATTAATGATTAAATCTGTTCAAAATTGTTTATTTATTTGCAGTAATAAAAGTTTTTTTTAACGTATTTACTCGAATCTAAGCCACCCCCCCCCCATGTTAATGCTACAGAAAATCGAGTGCGGCTTAAAATCGAAGGAAAACAAATTCGTTCGCTGAAGCAATTAGAGAAATTACAGTTTCATATGTGCATTTTAGTTTACTTTTTATTAGCTCTCATTTTAAAATTATTTTAATTTCTTAAAAATGGACATCGATAAACTCTTTTTACACTATTTCTCTATTTTCACAAAAACTTATTAAAAATGGGAGGTGCCGCTTAGAATCGATGGTGGCTTAGATTCGAATAAGTATGGTAATTCTCTAAGTAAGGAAACAAATCATTGAAAATAATTCCTCTGCAAAATAAATTTCTTTATATATTCCGAGAGATATATAATACCTTCTTTCGTAAAGTTAATGAAATTTTGCGATGTGAAAAAGTAGCGACTTTCTACTACCAGCGGCGCACACAAGGGGGGGTGGCCTAGGGGTCCGGACACCCCCCCCCATAGCCCTTGATTTTTTTTTCGAGTGGTTATAATCCTATGTATATATTATGCAAAATTTAATTATGTGTTTATTATTAATAATTAATTTTATTTAATGCTAATTATTTATTCAATAATTAGTTTTGTATTGTTTTTGTTCCCGAAAATCGACAAAATCAAAAGAATATGTTGGGTGACGTATTGGAGCATGATACCAAAATGGTGGACTTTCGCCCCGGGCCCCCCCCCCCGTTCTTGAAAAATTTTTGTGTGCGCTTCTGTCTACTACCATATAAATTCTGGATGAAATATCTTTGTTCTTTGTTAAATAAAAATAATTAACACATGTGTAATATTTTTAATTACGGTGTTAATATGTTTTAATACAATAGTAACGTACTCAAGGGAGGAGGGGGGGAGGAGCTTCTCAACCGCCTATAGATAAAAAAAAATTTAATTTTCACCATTGACATCACCCCTTGACGTTTTCGTCTTCGTGTTTTTTAATAATGTAATCCACTTCTGATTTAGTACATGTATATTGTAGCAGAGCAGAAAAATAGTAACAACTATATAAATTTATTGATTGATGCTATCAATAAAATTTTGTTGATGTAAATTTTAAAATTAATTTTAACACACCATAAAATATTCTGTGTATATATTTACATACATATAATACCCCGCACCTATACTTTCAAGCTGAATTTTTTAATTTTTAGATATATTCGCCGTACTACGTGCAACCCCTTTTTTTATAAAGGAACCTGAAATGTACGTGTTCAATGCTTTTATATTTTGAAGTCATTTATTTGAAGTATTATTCCAAGCTTTAGAAAAAAAAATAGTATACTTCTAGAACTACAACACTTAAAGCTTATATAAAATGTTATTTCCTTTAAATAAACAGTATTTCGATATATGTAAGAATCTACTTTTTTTTTATGCACATCTTTTTTTTTTAAATTTTTAAAGCTTTAATTTTTTTAACTAATGTATAACACGCACCTGTAAATTTCTATTCTATTTTTCGTGTTAAATTGCGTGCAATAAGCTGGATTTAAAGGTATGTTAAAAAATAGCGGAGTGTGCAAGATGTGACAGAATTTGTATTACCTTTATCAGATGTGTCAGAATAAAATATGTTAAAAATACACAATTAATATGTATTAACAAGGAAGAACAGATAGCAAATTTTTAGTCAAAATAATTAATAACAAAAATATTTTTTGAAAAAAATTAAATAGCTCACCTATTAACAATTTGGAGAAAGATTATCAAGATATTAAATTATTTTCAATTCCAACTTTTTTTTGTCTATTTTAATGGAACAATTTATTTTACAAAGGAATAGTGTCTGATGTACTTCTGTAAGTATCGAACCTTGCTATGGTAAATATAAAGTTTCAAAGTGGTTTCTTCAAAATATGTCTGTATGATTTTTTTAAACAAATGTCAAAAACTAAACAATTCCTGAATTTCAATACTTCAAAGGCAGACCATAACTTCGATCTTTATTAAAAAAAACCCCTCAAACAACACAATATTTTACTGAGACATCTTCATATAAGGTAAGGCATTTAAAATATGCTTTGTTCCCCTTTTCTTTCTCAGAACTATTTTTTCCTACCTCAAAATCTTCACATAAGATACAAATAATAAACAGACACATATTAAGATACGCAGAACATCCACTTGAAATCGAAAACAGCATTAACGTTTTTCACATAAATAAATAATTTTTTCTACCCATGGGCAATAAACGTCAAACTACTTGGCGAGCTTGGCGAAAGTAAACCAGACCCAAGACCTGAGTAACCCTTAGAGTACGTCATTGGCCAACGAAAGCTACGCGGGAAAGCCAATACACTTCTACCTCATGAAGTCCGACTAAGAGCTTCATTACGATTTTAGGAGCCGTTCCAGTTGGTTGTGGAAAGGACTCACTCACTTCAACTTTCAGTTTACGATCGAGTAACTTATAGTATACTTGTTATCTAGTCCCGTTTGTGGTTTTCATTCACTCTCAACAATATGAGTCAAACTGACGTTCATTCTTCCTATCAAGAGGACTTCATTAAGGCTGTAAGAGATGGAGATGCAATAGAACTCCAGAAAATTCTCCAAAGGTGGGAAGGATGTGTGAATATTAATTATTACGACAAGGAAGGTCAGACGGCCCTACATCTCAGCTGTATGGATGGAAACCTGGAACTTGTGAAATTATTAGTGAAATTTGGTGCTGACATTCGCCTTGCAAATCGAGATGGTTGGAGTGCTTTACATATTGCTGCATACGGGGGATTTCAAGATATAGCTTTGTACTTGATAGCCAATTCCACAAGGAGGTAACGCTGCAATATTAGTTTCTTCTAGTGTGTATAGACGATTATTATTATTGTTTCGTACGTACCTTTTAGTGCTCAGTTGCAATAGTTGATGGTGTAAATAGATGTATATTGAACTTGGTGGATTTTTGTGCCCGATATCTGTTTTCTTCTGCATCATATGTGTTGTTTTTTGCAAGCAGTGTTGAACCTGTTGCAATATGGACCTTTTTTTAAAGAACAAAACTGTTAGATTTGTGTGAATGCAATGGATTTCCTTTCTTCCTATGGCAAAACCAAAGATACCGGTCCTGTATGAATGTCTTGAACGGTTCTGCATGAGATGCCCTGAAAAAAATAATAAATAAAAAGCAAAATCTGATGACCAACCACTGCCTCTACAAATATTTTACTAAATCATTGTGCATTAAAAGCATTATTAAAATAATCATTATGAGTTTTCATGAAATCGAATGCTTATTTTTTTTCTTCGTCGACTGAACGTAGTAATAATCAATTTGGGAAAAAAATTATTTCTTAGTATAATGTATTTTTGAGGAGATATTCACACATGCCTCTCTGTCACATTAAAAGAACACAAACATGCATTCAGGTTTCGATTATATGTAAAAATCTGGTGTGTGTGTTGTTCATTTGAACAGTAAATTGTTTCCTTACATTGTGCTTCTATTTTGTGGATGAATTTAAGTTCTATGGAACTGTGATTTATTGAAAATGTTTATATATTATTTTGTACCTACCTTATGTAATAGTAAACTTAAGCTTCTTAGAATTAATGAACTATCTTAATTCTGATCCAAATAGAAAAGAAAGTTTTATGTACATAATATTGATTCTTGTAATCTTATTTTTGATAAATTATGAGGTATAGAGATTTTTTTCAATTGCATTACACCAACTTTTAAAGGACTTTTGTACTTAAAGATGGCTTGTGAAACAGTATTTATTTGTATGCATATAATAATCATTTCTCTATAATTGCTGAAAACAGCTATAAGGAGTTGGATCTTATTTAATTAATCCCATGTTACAGAGGTGTTTTGTGATTTTTGAATGGTAGTTTGTGTAATTCTGAATTTTTTATGGTCAAATGGGTTGCTGAAGAAAATATCAGAGATTGTACCTCATTCTCTAAACTTTCTTTTTTTTATTAGTATTTTCTAAATTATTCACATTAGATACAAACATGGAAATATGTTAATTTTGTTCTCTTGGGAATAATATGTTAAATTATTCAATGTTATTTGATAAATGCATTATATTAATAGTTGGTTCATAATGTTGCATATTCATTTATCTTTACATTTTTTTTTCATCTCTTAAATGGAAGTATTTTATTCAGTGTGCTAATGTATTCTTGGAAGAGATAAAAAAAATTAATATTTTTAATAGATTTCCAGATAGAGTAGAGATTATTCTTTTATGTACATTTACAAGTTTTATTGCTACTCTAAAAGCTTGAAGCTCAGTGTAACAAAATGAAAAATTCCTTCAAAATTCTGATTTTTTTTTTCATTTTTAATTTGAGAATAATGTCAAAAATGTATGTATAGTAATTTTTCTTTAAATTTTGATTTCACTTTCGGCTTTTGTATACAAAGCTGAAGGAATAGTGATTTCTCGAGTGAATAAGGGATTGTATATATATGTTTCTTTTGAAAAACATATATCTACCATTTAATAATACTATTTCCTGAATTCCTAGTCTACATTATTTTCTAAATAATTATTGTACTGAGATATAAATCTCAATCTTCAAATTAAAGTCTTGAATTTTATTTATTCATAACTTAATGAATGGGTTTGATACTATGTATTGAACCACTAAAATGAATAACTTAACTACCTCTGCATATAATTTACAAATAACTTATACCTGTAAATATGGAAAATGTTTTTGTAATTTAACTCTAAGGAAGATGTTTGTGTTTTAGAAAAATGAAGGGATAATTGTATCAAATGCATTATTATCATGTGCCATATTGGATTGTATACTTGATACTTGTAATTCTGTATGATTTCAAACTATTTATTAAAATGAACTTAATTTCTTAAAATTTCTTTGTCTGATTCTTTTTTCATTGAATTGTTTCAAATCTGTATAATAATATGACATAATTCAGAATAATAGGGATCTTTTTTTGTCTAGTTTTTAGCATTATTGTTAATAAAAATACAAACTGAAATGTAGAATAAAATAAAATACAATGCTCCAGATTAGCAAATATTTCTTAAATGTAATTGTTCTGTTATATGTTCAAAAATCATATGGAACAAGAGGCAAAATATTTTATTTTTAGTTACAATTTTCAAAACTATCTGAATGAAAACTAAGATTCCTTTAAAATCATTTTGTAAATATTATAAAGAATCATTGATCAATATAATCTGAAATAGTTTTAAAATATTATGTGGAAATCTTTGAATGATCAGATTTAGTAGATAAAACGGAAAATAATAATCTTTCTATATATTTTTTTAAATTTTATTAAGTCATTTTTGTCTAATTTTTAATTTAGTGGAACACACATGTATACAGAAATTCTTACTCATGTTCTTTTGTGCATTTTAGCATACAAAACGTATTAATTCTGTTAAATAAAAATATCAAGTTCTGCTTCATTATTTAATAATTACATTTTTTACAATTCTAGTGCATTTTTGTGTGAAAAGGGGGAGATATAAGGAATTATTGAAATATTACATCAAAAGCATAACATATACTTTTATTTTTTAATTGTATATTACATTAAAAGAAATCTTTTATTTTTTGATCATAAGATAAATCTTGTAAAATTATTAATGTCTTAATATGAAAAATTAAATAATTTGTGAATTATTTAGATGTGATATGAAAAGAATGTTTAAGAAAAGTCATAGTTCTTTTAAAAATGAAAATGGAAAGAAAAATAATTTTATACATCAAATATTTTTTAAAAACATTTCTTTGTTACTTATTTATGCTTTTGAATATAAAATGAAACTTAAGATTGTTTGTTCAATTATAAATGTTTTTAATTTGAAATTTACTTGACTATTTTTTAAAAAACTGTTTAATTATCCTTCTTGATTAGTATGTTATAAAGAATTATTTTTTAAATTAGTTTCTTGAATGTATTTCATAAATAATTATTTGCTATATTCAGTATTTTTTAAAAAAATAAAACTGCGCTAAAAAAATTTTTTAATACTGAAATTAACTCAATTCTTACTGATTTTCTGGTTTTAAATTCTCCCAAATATATATAAATAGCTCAATATCTTAAAGTAATCACATCATTTTTAATGATTTTTTGATTGTTTATTTACATTTGTTAATCCACAAATAAAATAGATTTTTCTTCTGAAGGAATTGAACAAAAATTATTAATTAAATTGCATCCTAATATTAATAATTAAACAGCTAATAATCATACTCTGCTGAAAAAAAGACAAAGAAAAGTGATGTAATATAAAATATTGATAAGTAGGTACAATATATATATTAACCTAGCAATTATGATATTTCACTCATTTTAAAATAAAAAAATGAACAGATTAATTTCAAAAGGAAAGTTTTTCTAAACCAATTATACTAAGTTCTTGCAGTTTTTTTTTTTTAAATTATAAAATGTAAAATTAAGCAGGAGGGCGGGCCACCGACAAATCAACTGTGTCAGTGGAGAAATGTTAAATTTATTCTTTCAAGAAAAAAAGAGGTAGAAATTAAATACTTATAAGTTGCACATGATTTTACTCAGTAATAATTTTCTGATTTGCTTTCGTAAAAAGACAAACCGAAAAGGAAAAGAAACTGGTAGTAGTATTAAGGACGAAAGGGTTCCCACCAATAATGTGTTGTACGGAATGAAAGGTTAAAAGGCTGTAGGAACCTTCTATAAGGACGGCCTAACCTCTGCCATGTGATTCCCCCCGTTTTCACCTCGTTCCCAAGCGCTCACAATGGTCATCACAATTGGCCCTTCGCCAAGGAATTCGCTTCTCATTCATTCATCTCTCGCTTATTCAATCCTTCGCTATCTCTTTCAATAGCTACCGAGGTTGAAGGCTTTCTGTGGGACTCCGCTGCGATAATTAAATTCCGTTTAACT
>BMAV01016647.1:0-24077 GCA_019973955.1 Trichonephila inaurata madagascariensis | reverse complement strand
AATAAATTATTTTAATAATTTTAAATCACTCTAATAATGCTAAAGGATTTTAATAATTGATTTCAATAAATGACTTCAACAATTTTCAATAATTTCAATAAATAATTTCAATAATTTTAAATGATTTCAACAATTTTAAAGGATTTCAATAAATTATTTCAACAATTTTAAATAATATAAATGATTTTAATAAATGATTTGATTTCAATAAATTTAAATGTAATGGTTTCTATAATTTTCAGGGAATGGTTTCTATAAATAATTTCAATAAATTTAAATGTAATTTTAAATGGTTTAAATGATTTGATTTTTCAATAAATTTAAATGTGTAATTTTAAATGGTTTCTATAATTTTCAGGGAATGGTTTCTATAATTTTCAGGGAATAGTATCATGAAAATTTTTACTTGATTGGTTTGCAAATTACTGATTGAATGTAAAAGGAATTTTCATAAACATGGTAAAAATCGATTGGGGTCTGGTGCTTATAATATTTTTTGACCGACTGTAGAGTTTGAGAATAAAAGGCCGAAGAACACTCAGGGTGACTGACAGCCTACTCTACGAGAAACGGAAAGAGTTAGCCTTGAAATCAAACTATTCTGCTTAAAAATATTGCGAATGTCAAAAGGTATTGATAGCTGTTACATCAATCAAAATCATTTTCAGAAATTAATTAAGAATATTGTTTCCATTTTGAATATTTTGAAAAATTCTACAGAATAACAATTCCTTTTCTACTAGCAATTGCCCTTACGTTTCTCTTAGGAATGTCTTTGGATCATCACTGTAAGCCCAATTGAAGATTCTAAAATAAAACGATTTTAGTAAAATTAATTTTTTTTAATTACTGAATAATTTTGAACCTTAACATCGATGTCACTTTTAATATACAGATATTGAGAATTGTTTGAGCTAGTAACTTTGTTAATCAGCAGATATTTTAAAATTAAAAGATTAACTAGATTCTGAATGGCAATAAAATGAAACCCGAGTGTCTGTATCTGTCACTGATTGCTTCCGATGTTGAATAAGTTTTGAACAGATAACTGAAATATATACAATAATTGTACTTACAATTTCGTTAGAACATATTTGTCATATATTTCCATATCTTTAGAAACCTGTACTTATGTTTTCCAGTTGATTAAAATTATATTTGTGATATAATTTTAGTAACGTTAAATACAAATATTGAAACATGACTGTCATGGAGTTTTTTGGTTGTGCTATGATAGCATTTGGTCCATCTGCGGCTATGTTAGCAATAACGATAGCTAGAGATCCTATAAGAATAATTATCCTAATATCAGCGTAGGTGTTTTCTTATTTATTCTATATCTATTTTCTTTTATTCTTGTATATTTGCACTTTGTTTCATTTTCAATCTTGCATAAAAGTTCAACATTTAAGTGCTATTATGACTTGAAAAAAAAATTAAATCATATTTTTTAAAAATTGAGCAAGATCAGAAGAATCAAAAAATTTCCATGTTTTTGATTAAATAAAAATGGTGGGATAATTGACCCAAAGTTTTATTTTCGGCATGGCTATTCTTTGTTTAAATACACAAAATGATTTAACTATTAATTTATTATATATATATTCTGATAAATAAAACCTATGTTATCTAAAACAATAAAAATGAAGTTAACATAAAACTGAATATTATTTGAAAGCGTAAATATTTGATTAATTTTTCTTTGTCTAATTTTATTATTTATCTCCGCAACCTATGTTTCAGAAATAAAAATTTAATAAAAAGTAGTTTACAATTATCAAACTTTTTTTTTACTGTGTAATTTGATCATTTGTCTTTTTGATTGACAAAGAAATGGGATGAAGTGTGAACTACATTTTTTTTTCATATTTCCTCAAATCAAATTTTACTGTTGCGTTACTTACATGAATTGGCTATTCTTACTGTTGTGTACCAAAAATTTAGATTTAATTTCTGCTTACATTTTATTCCTATTATCTTTTGAATTCTGTTAACAATAATTTAAGATTTTTCTCTTCTCATTTTCTCTGTGATAATGTTTATATTCAAAATATAAATGGTACTTGCGTATTATCTCAACAATCGGCAACTATATTAATAACTCGCCACACAAGTTAGTAACCTTGATTTCCTATGTGTTGTATGTGCTAAATTGACAACCTGGTGCTTTGTTTCATATAATGTCACACCAATAGGTTGCAATAATACATAAGTACCATATAAAATTTAATTTGTCTAATTTAAGCATTTTTATTATAATATTTTAATTATTTTTGTCACCCATTAATAATTAATATCATAAGTCTTCATAAATTAAGCATTTAAAAGTCAGTTGTAAATTTTATATTTATACTTAAATACCAGAATAAAATTATGCTTTTCCTTTATAAAGATTTGAGTTGATAAAACTGCTTGTATTTGGCCCTTCTTAAAATCAAAGACCAGAATATAAAAAGGGATGTAAATCACATTAAATCCCTAGTTTCTATTTGATTTTTAAATTTTAAAAATAATTTTCCAATAAAAGTATTGATTCTGTCATTATGTATATATAACTTGTTCAATGAGTCATATTAGTAGATTATGGGAACAAGTTCGATATACAGACTTTTTTTTGAAAAATCACCAATTTTCTTTTTGGCGACATTAGTTGCCAAGGAAAGCATAGAATTGCAAAATCCCCCCCTCCCCCTTCTGAAACAACATGAAACGCGGTACTTTGCCCCTAATAATGACAGAATTAAGTCAACTTATCAATAATTAAGTAATTTATCTGTAATTAAAAATAAATATTAATTAATGATATGGAATAAGGTAATAATAATAAAAGAAGTGAAATTCAACCTAATAATGAAAGAATATTCAACCTAATCAATAACTAAAAATAAGCTTTAATAAATATAATTAATAAATAATATCACAAATATAATATTAAATAAATATTATTAATAAATAATAACTATTATTACTAAATAAATCATATGTATAAATATTAAGAAATAATAGGAACTATAGGGCAATGAATTTTGTCTGGAAATATCTATGTCAAACAGTTGGGAATCCAAAAGGAAAAGAATGTTACAGAGAATTCCATAGAAATTAAAATTGTTCCAGAAAGTTTTATTTTTTTAAATAACTGTTGCTCTGATTGGAAAATCCGCCATAAAACTAAAAGACCGCAGAACCCGACTGGAAAACAAGGGGAATCAGAATCTGGCAGAGAATCGCCCGATAAAGGTGCCAAAAAAGATTGCTGAAAAAAAAGTCCATATATCGAACTTATGCCAATTTATGAGTTGAGTGAAAATACAAGTCAAAAATTTCCCAAAATGAATTTAATTTAGAATGTATCCTGTCTGTGAATTGATGGTTGAAAAAGTAAGTTAAGTGTAAATGATCACTGTATTTTTTAATTTAAAAAATTATGCATTATAACTTATTTTCAGCAAATGTAAAAATTATGATTTTTTCCTACTTCTGTGTCATGCAGAATTAAGTATTTGTAAATGTTCTCTTTCTCTTAAAATCATATTAAATATATATTTCATTTCAGGGCATTTTTCTGGCTTTTATCTCTACTATTATCATCTATATTATGGAATGTGGTAGTTCCTCTTCGAAAAGAATTAGCCTTTGGTGTAGTATTCTCTGTTATATTTCAAGAGACTTTCAGATTTCTTTTTTACAAATTACTTAGGTAAGAAATTTTTCTTGCCCCTCTTTCAAATATTGAAGTTTGAAAACTCAATTAAATATTTATCTTTAAATATCCCTTCAAATTCTAATACTTAAATTATGATTTATTTTTTTAGAATTCTATGTATGCAGGGTTTTTGAATCTTCTTATTATTCTTCAATTTGATTTGTAAAAAGTTGTAAACAACATTTAACATGCACTTTTTTTATTACTGCACTTTGGCAGCCAACAATAGAATTGTACAATACAGTTAACAAAATAATGTATTTTTAAAAGTATTTCAGGTTTTCCATCCTATTAATTTTTCTGAATGATATATTGCTCTATTTCATGTACTGTGGTTATGTTATTCTATTTTAATATTAGTAAGATAAGGATTTTTTAAAGAAGATTGATTATTTTTCACTAAGTTGCATGAGATATGTTTATATGTTTTTCATGAGACAAGAACTGATAAATAATCTTTAGCTGGATGTACTAATATGTGTCATATTAAAGAAATTTCCCTATTGTCTGGAAATAGAAATATTCCTATGCTCATTAGGATTTAAGATAGTGTTAAGTATGGTTTTCTCAAAACCTGCTTATCCATACTTTTTAATTGATCAGCCTTATATTTGAGCATGCTATAAGCACCATATAAGATATAAAATAGGACAAAATGCTACTTATTCTACAATATTATATTGGGAAGTTTTTTGTTGCTAGTGTTTTTATGATGAAAGTTTCTTTGATTTAAAATAACATTTGCAACCTGATATTTAAATTTGTGTGTATCATTTCTTCTCTCTCTCTACGTAAAAAAAAGTTTTTTGTGAGGCTGTAATAAATTTATTTATACATAAGGGGTATATAGTTAGTAAAAATGGGACATAAAATTAAGTGTTTGACACATTATGGAGCTCTTAAATGCACACAAGAAGTCGTGCTGTTAAACTATTACATGTACATTTATTTACCTGGTCAGAATTCTGTAATATTTGAGATTGGGAAAGAAAGTGAAGCTTTGAAAAGAAGGAATAAGACAAAGTTAATGGCATGCTTTGAATTGAACGCATCGGATATAGAGGCAAGAAATTAGAACTACATAATATATTTGAATTACAGTTTTACAATTTGAGCATTGAGTATGAACAGAGTTATGTAATTTATACAATGGGTTTGGTCTGCAGTTATACCCCCCTCATTCCAGTGTAATTAAATTTTATTTCAATATTTATGTATAAAAGTTTTATATATAGGAGGTACAATTTTGGTACTTTGGTATATTGTAAATTTTATATGCCAAAAAGGTGCATTTAGCTTGATATTAGAGAAGTGTTTTCTTAAAAAATATTTAGAACATTTTTTTTATAATTTGCTTTTTTAAATAAAAAACTAAATTTTTATTGGATTTTTAAATATTTCTGTATTTACTATTAGTAAAACTCCTTTCATAGAAAGAAGTACTTATACTTCATGCATCCTAAATGACTAAATAAAACATACAAAACTGTAGAAAAACATTTATTAATGTATATACTTAAAAAAATGTACGACACTAAAAATCAACTATGAAATCAAAAGTGACATTTACTACAGTTGAAAATATTTCTCCTTTTGAAATGCATTCAATTCATCATTAATTTAATAAAATTAAAATTTTGTAGATCAATCTGTATTGCATTTTAATCATTTATTATCTTATTTTGTACCACTCTTCAAGAGTTCAATAGATGAATGTAACATTTTGGGATTAGGTATAAAAAAATTTATTAGGCTGTTTTACTGTGAAACATTTGTATCTATGGAGAGATTTATATCCAGTTCTGTTGGTCAAAAAATGTAATGATTCCATCTAATTATTACATTTCTTCAGTAACTTACAGTAAAATTTTTTTCTGTTATCAACCAAAAAATGTATTGGAGTTATTAGTATTCTTTTATTTTCCAACAAAATACTTCTAAAAACCATTGAGTTTGTATATATGATAGGGGAGGCACGAGAGTGTATAGAAAATGTTAAATTTTTTCTGTTGATGAACCTTTGTTAAATTTCAATTTACAGTTTTCCCAGGGAAAAAAAACATGATCAAATTAGCACCACCTAATGTACAGAAAATATACCTATGAAAACAGTGCCAACCAAGTAAAAGTGTTTTAATGAAAAATGACATTAAAAAAAAAAAAAAAAAAACTAGATTTTTATTTATTTTTGGTTTTATCATAGCACTTACATATCTCAATATTTTCTTAGTTTAGGAATATACATTTATCCTGAAAATCTTACGATTTCTTTCGTTTCTAAAATATTCCATAATTCTAGGTAGTTTGATAAATTCTTAAATTTAAATAGGGGAAGTATAATAAGTACATCATCATTATTTATAGATTTAAGTACTTTAAATGTGATTGTGTTTTTTTTTTTTTTTTGCTGTTTTAGGCAAACTTTTGAGCAAATTTTTTTTTTATATAATGCCTTTTATAGGAGTGTAATACAGCTAGAGCAGAGGTTCCCAAACATTTGTGTCTCATAGACTTGCCATGTGTTTCAGTTTGAGGTAGACCCCTGCTTACCTGATGTTGAATTTTTACAAATTTATCAACTTAAATATCTTTTTGACAGCTAGAATAGAGCTACTTACTTTAAAAGAATTAAATTTCTAACTGTAGTGAAGTGTAGTATTTAAAACTTAAAAAGTTTGTGTTAATTAATTAGATTAAAGTTTAATTAATACATAAAATGACTGAACAACAAACAAATACTTCTAATAATAGGGAAATATAGGAAAAGTGATTAAAAAATTTTTCACAATATTCCATAACTCAGGACAAATAACAGGTATGTCTTTTTAAAGCAAAAAATTGCTTATATCCATTTCTTAACTTTACTTTAAAATCTTCATTAGTGCTTATTCCAATCAGTTCCTATTGTAATTTGAAATTTGTTTTCTATGTGACCATATGAATTAATCGATTGTCTACTGCGGTATTACCTTAGTTAAAGCATTCTCAAGCCTTGTTTCAAAATCTGAATAAAGGGCATTTAAATGCTGAACGTATATTAAAATGTCCTGACAAATTGAGAAAAATTCATGAACTCCAATGTTATGCTGCTTAATTCTGGAATTAAACATTGAAATAGTCCTTATTTTAATAAAATGTATGCTGTCACCTTATAACTGCAAATTAGCCTCATTAAATTTAGTACATAAATCTTTTAAATAGGTAAAATCTGGTTCCCATTCACTTGATTAAATTTTCTTTTAAAATTAAAGTCATAATCTGGTTTAATGGGAGCCACTATCATAGACCCCTATTTACACCCCATGGACTTTGTTCACTTATGTGGACTTGTTGCAAGTCATTATAGACCCCTGAGGGTCGATATAGACCACTTTGGGAATCACTGATCTAGAGGATAACGTTATTTGCGTAAAATCATCTTAAGATATCTGGTTATAGTGAAAATTTTCTACCATAGTTGTTAAGCTGGTCAGAGTGCTATGCTTCTTGAATGTCATAGTCCTTGTTTTTGAACTTTTTGTACAAAACCTTCACATTGTCATAAGTTTCTGAAGCCGTGCATGTGATTCAGTGACAGTTTGTAGCTGACTTTTTGTAACAGATAGTGTGTAGTTCCAGGTAGTATGATAGTTCCATTTCAGGCACCTTGTACTTAATGATAATGATATTTGTTTCACAGATTTTATAACCCAGCTAAAGACTACAGTTCTAAAGCAAGTCTTTTGTTTTCAAAAATCATCTGACAAAATATGAGCAAATACGCCAATGCAAACTGTTTGCATAGACAATATTACTGGTGATGGGAAACTTTTGTTACAACCAGATAAATTTTTTTTATAGTGATTTATACTTAAAATGAATTAAAAAAAAAGAAGGCATCTCAAAAACGTATACACATGGAGGATATGTTAGTAATACTTGATTCTTGTCTCTTGACAGGTATTGAAAAACTGATAAAGGTAACCTTTTTATGAAATCTGATACATAAGCATATTTTAGATTTCTAAATTCAATCTTATTAGATATTAATACGTCAATCCAATAATTATAACTCATTGGAATCTTATTTTTAATCATTTTAATTATAGAAAAATAGTTTTTGTTCTATTTCTAAATTTAAGTTAGTAGGTTTTTATTTTATATTTATATCAAATCATTTAAATACTATTATTTCATAATTTTCTTATTGTTTTTCTAGTAAGAAATTTATATTTTACTCTTTTCATAGAAATTGGTTTATTTTTTTACCAAGTCTTTTATTAAAAAAGGAAGTAATCAATGTTTTTTTTTATTAAATGAATCAAGAAATCATTTCTTTCAAAATTCACATTTTTGAAATACAAGACTTTTTTCTTAAAAAAGTTCTTTCATATAAAGCAGGGTATTTTTTTTTTTTTGCATGCAGATTATTTTTTTAATACCTAAATTAAACCTTGTGTATGATTTTCATTTTAAATTCTGATATTTTGTTTTCTAATAAATAACTTTCTGGTTGTGTGTGTTGAAGATCCTTATAATATCTTATTTTCATAGTCTCTTATATATGATATATTCATTTTCTTCACAATTTATGAGTGAGAATCTCTTCTTAATTGTAATCTTTCTGTATAAGTTAACAAATGTATTTTTTTAAAAAAAACCCATTTTTTTAGGTATTCCTTATTTTACTTTTTATTTTCTCCCTTCCTAAATATGAACATTTTTGAACATCTGGGAAAATATAAAGTTTTAAGATATTCTATTTTGAATAAATGTATTTTTAATTATATTGGCAATATGTTATTTGTTAAGTCTGTCTATGTGTTAGTGAGAAAGATAATTAAAAATGATACTTAGAAAACTATTCAATGTGAATACTCTTGGTACTACTATTCGATAAATGATATCCACTTACACAGTTGAATTATGCAAAATAGAATAAAATTCCAATCTGCTGTGCATATATTCAATTTTTAATACTATGAAAGCAAAGTGGATAATATTATGAACAAGGAATCTAGGGAATATAATTTACTTTATAGAATCTAACTTTTTCATTTTCATGGGCCAAATTGTAAGAAGACAAGTTGTTTTGAACCTCATGTAAAAATATATCTGCAATAGTTGAACAAAGAAAAATAATGTAGAAAACCTGCTAGCATATTTTAGTAATTAAAATTTTTAATTATTCATAATTTTTTTGTTTGGAAGTAAAAGAGAAGATATTAGTGTGAAATTAAGTAATACTTAGCATTGGTTTTAGGATATTAATCTTTTGAAATTTAATGTGATGGAAATAGTTGAATTTTCACTTTTTTCACAATTTTTCTAAAACGTAGGAGAACAAGGTTCTTGTCATTTGACTGTGGTGATTTATGGTGATTATTCAAACCAAACCAATTCCATAACATAATAGGATTATTAGAATTAGAAAATAATCTTGTGTCTATTAAGTGAAACCAGTTTGGCAACTTATATCAGTTATTTATTTTTCTTCTGAAAAAATAAGAAACCCTTCTTATTTTTTACAAGTTTAGATATTTCTCGATTCATCTCAAGTAAGTTCACAGTAAATTTTTTACATGAGAGATAGTGAAGAATCTAGAATTAAAAATCCATTGTGGTATATGTTTTGGAATTCTGTATTTATATCAAGTGTCTAATCTTTAAGCTTTTGCTGGGTCATATTGAAAGAATAGTTTTGGGTCTCACTTAAACTGCAATGATGCTAAAGATATTTCATAAGGAAAGAAAATATAGTACTTATGAGGTGTGAAAATAAAGAGAAAATACTGATTTCATATATTTTTTTTTTATTAAAAAGTTGCAATAAGTAAGTCTCCTGCAAAGTAATAGTGAAATGTGGAGACTGTTTCTTTTATTCTTCATTTCAAAGTTGGTATTCAGGTACTGAAATTGCCTTCAGCTAGTTAGTTATAGCCTCTTAAGTATTTTCTAGTGTTCCAAAGTGATTTTGACTTGGATTTTATATTTTTAGTGTTGAAAAAAGTCGCATGGGCTCAAATCGGGAGAACTAGGAATAGAGATTTCAGAGAACTTACCTTATAAAAGTAGAATATTGAGACATAATTAATTTTATCTTTTGAGTTGATTGTCAGATTGTTTTTATGCATTCTATGTGAAAATAGGTTGATAAGTTTCTAGTCTAATGATGGAGTCACTAATATTACAAAATATTAACAATTTTTCTGGAAATTTTGAAACTTTTGCTCAAATTCTTACATTTTTAAATCAAAAAGCAAAGATGCATATTTTCTTTGTTCACATACTCATTTAACTTATTTAGAGGAATAATCTGTTCCTATTCTAAGTGGGCTATGTGTATATCCCATGATGTATGCAAAAAGGTACTTGGGAATATGCTGAAGAAATAAGTTCACAATCACTTACTAGTGATTGATTACGTATCATATAAGTATGAGTACTGTGTCTGGTTTCACTACCATTAGGGTCTCAACTGCATAAATGCACTGGCTTTAAAATTTATAAGCACAAAGATATGGAAAAGGTAAGTATTGGGCAGGAATTATTCATACCTCTGAATTATTCAGGAAGAAACTACTACAGATTGTTTACTTTAAATTTTAAGTCAGAAGTAAATTTGTGATATAGTTTAAATGTATGTACATTGTTTAAATTAAATGAATAATACATATTGTTATGTTGATCGGGGCTCGAGGATTTTATGCAGATCAGTCGCAAAGAGCAAGGCAGTTCTTTAAGAGCAATGAAAATTTATTGTGGAGAAAACAATCCTTGAAATACAGGATTCAGTGGCAAAATTCGCATAATAAATCTCAGAAGGTCTTCACATCTTCAACAGCACTCAAACACAGTTATCAATGTGTAAAAATACATGTGTATAAAAGATTATTCACAAGCACCGCTCGTCCGAGCTAGTCAGTAATCACGGTGAAGGCAAGTCTACTAATCGCTGGACAAAACAAGACTGACTCTTTTCGGCGGATCCTTGGAGAAAAATCCGCTTGCGTCATAGATCGTGAAATTAGTGGATTTCTCCACTAATTTTCAGAAGAATCCATTAGGTCCCAAACTCCCCAAATTGGTCATCAAGTTCTCATTGAATCACCATTATAATGTAAGGGACGGCGTTGCTTGTGAATATTACAATTTTAACATAAAATAAATATAACATAGAGTAATATAAATGCTTTACTCATCCAAATGCAAATTATTTACACTATTTTACACAAAATTTATAACAATATTTTAATTTTGACTATACACACACATAATATAATGCAAACTTATTATTTTCATTTTAGAGGTACATGATCAAAGAAGTTTTCAAAATTTTTGGTTTCCATCATCAAATTTTGAACAATTTTTTAAAAAAAATTTTACAGATCACGATTTTTGTAGATATTTTAATCTTAAGATAACAATTTTGTTTGCAAGTGTCATTTTAAGCAACATCTGTGAATTTAAAGAATTTCTGAAATTAGTGACTATCTAATCTTTAAGCTTCAGTAAAATTTACAATCAACGCGATGTTCTTCCCATCTTGAGAACTTATGTGGATGAATTTACTTCCCATATCAAGCAATTTTATTTTATATGAAAATATTTGAGAATTGTCAGCATCTATTATTTTTTCAAGTTTTTTTTATCTCTTAACGGCCGCCCCCCCCAGTACCTATAGCAATTAGTTGCATAGTAAATTAAGAACATCCCTATAGATATTTATTTTTATTTCTTATAAATTTCATGATTTAATTATGCCTTTGAATGACACCAAAGGAGTAATTTCAGTGATATATTCATCATCAATACCTCTTGTAAAAATTACTAATTAGGTTGTATTTATAACATTTTACCTTTTTTTGTAAAAGTTCTACTGTCTAATCTTTTTTTGTATGAATATTCCTGTTTTGTTAATGTTGAATTTATAAATTAAACATTTTTTTTTATTTGTAAAGTATTGTTTGCCATACTTTTCATGAATTGTTTAATAAGCTCATCAGTAATATACAGTTAAGGTACTTTTAGCAGCTTTGCAACCGTAATTTATTTGTAAAATCTTCAGGAATATATTCATGAATATTAACTTGTTTGTTTTAAATTTGAACATTAAAAGTTTCGTCTGTATGTTGACAAAGATGCTCATTGTAGATAAAGAAAGAAATCTACTGTATGATGAAAGAAGAAAGCATCAGCTTAATTGTACCATTTATGTGTCAAGAGTGGTAGCATATTGCACTTCCATGCTGTAGGTCCGGGGCTCAAATCCCGGCCTGGGAAATGTTAACTCAGCCTTAATCCATTCAGTTGGTTGATTAATGAGTACCAAGCTTGCTTGGAAACCAAATACTGGAGATTTCGCATCAAACTGACCACCTGACCAGAACATGTGTTCATGCACCTCAGTGCCCAAGGTCACAAAAACAGTAAGCCTTAGTCTTCTTAGACTGTTGAGCCACTGAGTTTAGTCTATATGTGAAGAAATAACCACTTCCATGAATGGCAATTTTCTACGAAAGTAACAATGCTTAATAAACAGAGAAATAAATTATTTTAGAACATAATGAATATTTCATTATTTAAAATATGTTAAGTAAAAAAGTGCACTGCTTATAAATTTGTGATGTTGAAGTTTTATTTATAATATTGCAAATGATATTTTTAGTTTAAATGTCATAAAGTTTGTAAGTTTAAGATTTTCACTTGGCATACATTTATGGTTGCTATGAATTCCAGGTTAGAGTGGCCTGATAATATTATGCTTTTTTAGACTTCAGGACTTAGTATAAATATTTAGTTAATTGGCTGATTCATTTTGCCAGTATTCATTACCAAATTTTTTACAATGGTTATTTATGCAAATTAAATTATTTTGTATGTTATTTTTTCAAGAATTTTTAAGCAATGACTTTTGTGCTTCACTTTTTCAGAAAAGCGGAAGTTGGTCTTAAGAAAGTGCAAGAAGTTGGTGCAGATGGTACCTCAGTGTCTAGCAACAGAGTTACTCTGGCTTATGGTAAATGAAACCTTTTTTTGATGCTAATATATATTAAGAGAGAGAGAGCTTGATCGAATAAAATAAGCCTAGAAACCCTCTTTCCCATTATGGTTTTTTTTAAAAAAAAATCTTCTAGACGTATTCAGACAAAAATTGATTTCAGCAGCAATTGTTTAAAAAAATAAAGTGTAATTTTTTTTTTTCGATATTGTTCTTGAAATTGAGTTTTGTTTACATTTTCTTGTTTTTTTTTAAATTGCTCTTTTTTCTTTCAAATTGAATCTTAAAAAAATATTTTCCATAAATGTGAAGCAAAGTCTTTGCAGTACATTCCTATGTATGACTTTCCCTCAAAAAAAAAAAAAAAAATTTATAATTATAAAAAAAATTATTTAAAAAAATAATTAATTCATTTTCTTAAATTAAAAAAAAAAAAAAAAAAAAACTATGAAAAACAATTGAACTAACAAGCAAACAGTTTTTATTTTTTAAAAAATAGGTTAATTTATAGACTTCTGAAAATAAATGTATTATGCCCTTTGTTTTTAGTTTTTATGACTATTTGTAAAATCTGAAATTAAGAAAATATCAAACATGACTGGTAAAAATAATAGTATTGAATTTCTTTTCAAAATTCATTGCTGCATAAAAACCATTTTTCTGTGGAAATGTTTTTTTTTTCCGAAGAATCACTTAAAAGTGATGAAATGGAAAAATTCCTGTCCTGTACATATATTATAATTAGTTTTTTTTTTCAAATGTTTAATTCCAAAAGGTAAATTTTATTTTTTTGAAATGTTTTTTTTAAATTTATATATATATATATATATATTTATTGATTGTTCTAAAATTTTGATCAGCATGACACATATTTACATACTGTAAATGAAATTATAACAATGTTATTTAATAATTTAAACTGCATTGTGCATTCTTTTATAAGATAATCTAATAGGATAATTTTTGAAATGAAAATACATTTTCAATCAAATTAAACTACCTCTTTGTTTTTTAAATTTTCGCATGGTAAAAAAATAAACATTTTTATTGAAGCAATGTTTTTTTTGTAATGTAAAATTCTGAAATTTTAAACATGTTTTATAGTGCAAAAATGTATAATACATTTTTGATACAAAATCGCAGGTTTTAAACATTGAAAATCCACTTTTCCCCGCTCACTCGGCAGTTGAAAAACAGTATATCCAACAATTTGTCAAAATCCATTATTTGAAAAGAAATATTACATTTGAGACATTTTATAAAGATATTAAGATTAAGAGATATTATATAGATCTTAACATGTACATAGAGAAAAAAGTGTAGAATCTTAAATAATTATGTAAACAATTTCTAAACCCAAACAGTCTGTCTATATTATATATGTACATTTTTCTATAATGCAAGATTAAAAAATTAAAAAAAAAAATCCCAAAGTATATTGCAAGTTATGTATAATTTGACTGTCAGAAATTAAAAATTTTTGTTAACTGCTTGACATAAAAGCAAAACCTTCACATTTTTCAAGAGTCTTCTAGACAATTTTACAGTTATATAAAAGGTATACAGAGTTATATATGCATTTAAGATTACGTCTATAATGATAATACATATAATCGCCATAAGTTTGAGGCTATGTTGGTGAGAGGAATGTACATATATCTATGAAAATTGTTAATAGTTTGAATTTTACTCTGTAATTAAAATGTGGGCCTGGTGGCTGAGTGGTAGCGTATCTCGATAAATGAGTATCAAGCTTGCTTGGAGACTTAAACACTGGGGGTCTCGCTTCAGACTGACCACCTGGTTGGAACATCTGCTCATGCACCTCAGCGCCCAATGGTCATGTACACTGGGATGGGCACAGTAGGCCCTGGCCCTCATGGGCTGTTGCGCCACTGAGTTTAATTAAAGTGTGAGTATTAACTAAAACAGTTTTAGTATAGTTTTGTTTGGAAAAATCATTTATGAAAGTACCCTGTAAGAAATTTAAGTTATAACACAATAAATTTCCTTTGTGTAGTAATTTATAAAAGGCACCTTAATATATACTGGATTATTTGCATTTAATTTATTTATATAAAAGATCAATTATGCATTTTAGGGATTGCAATAAAGTTATTCTTTTAGTTCTTCAGAATTTAAAAAAAATATATATGAATTTTATATTTCTAATAATTATTAATGAAATAAGAGTGTGTGATACAATTATAAATTGCTAATTAGCCGTCAGTTATTCTACACTGCAGAAAAGTGTACCTTCCTATGATATTATTAAAAAATAGTATTTCATATTTAGAAAATTTGTAAGAAATTGCACTGTATAAAATTGAATTGTGAAAGATGTAAATATTTTGCAGATTGTACTGGATGAAATTAAAGATTGAATAAAATTTAAAAATGGAATATTATATGTTATGTGCATTTTTCTAGAAATATAACTTGTTCGAACTATACTATAGTTCAGGGATGTCCAACCCAAATGACCTTGCGGGCCACTTCGGAAAACATTATTATCTCACGTGCCGCACATAAAAATATGTACCTTTATATTAGTTTTGGAAACAAAAAACTTCTATTGGTGTGAAAATTTAAAACAGAATGAATTATTATTGTTTTCATTATTTTTCAGGTATACAGATATAGATAATATAATAATGTTTAGATAACATAATAATGCAATGATCAAATAATGTTTAAAATATTACAGTTGTCATTTTCTTGAAAATTACGGTGTTCCTTTTGAATTGATCTTTCGTTACTTATTGTTGAAATTTGATTGTGCTGTCATTTGCAAACGATTAAGAATACATTGCCCTTTACTTAACCGTCCTGAATATTTTTTTAAACTTTAAAAAACATCTCTGACTGCCTCTTGCTCTTTGGGAACTCTTAAAACAGAAAAGGAGGAGGAGGAGAAATGAAATTCGCGCACAGAGAATCGTGTACCATCCATAGAGGAAAGGATATGCATAACGCAATTCGGAATTTATTAAAAAAGTAATTTATTATAGTAAACTCAAATGTAACTGTTTGATAAAATATAAATCTATTTTAAGCTAAAAGACATTATCAAAAAGGATTTATTTTAAAACAACAGGCAGGGTAACAGGCAAATATATTGTATATATATATATATTTATATATATATAAATTTCCCCTCAAATAAATTTCAAAATGAAAAAAATTTTTTAAAAAGAGTCGGCAGGAAGCAACTTACGTACTGGCTGGCCACATGCGGGCCGCGTGTTGGACACTCCTGCTATAGTTAATCAAATTTAATCAAGTAAGCTTATGATAGAAAATCATTTAACAACTCTGTACTTTATTAATTTTAACATACTTTATTATTTTTTTTTTGTTTAAATACTAAAATTAAAATAATATGCATGAATTTCACATGCTAAAATGTGTTTATTGCATAGTTTATTTGGTTTTGATTTTCAAATAAAAAAAATCTGTGTCTAATACTAATTTATTATGGTGATGTATTAATGTTTTATTCGGATTTGTTTGGAAAAAAATTATTTTGTAAAAAATAATCATTTTGAAATATTTTAGTTGCTGGCCTTGGATTTGGTTTGATGAGTGGCTTATTTTCTTTAATCAATGTTTTGGCTGATTCTGTTGGCCCAGGGACAGTCGGATTGTTTGGAGATTCCTATTACTTTTTCCTCACATCAGGTAATATGGAATATTAATTTTTAAAAAAATGTTTTTAAGCATTATTTTCTAAAATAAAAGTTTTAAGTGCAATATTTGTAATTTTTAAAAATTTATACTTGTAGCAAATGTTCAAATTCAATCCAAAAAGTAATATTTTTCAAAGATAATCTTAACGTTTTTTTGTATAATTTATATTGTAATGTTTTGGAATATACTTACTTATTAGCCTGTTGACCCGTAAATTGATAAAGCTTTTGAAGAATTTACTGCTTAAAGTGTAGAACAGGGGGCGTCCTTGCTAATGTAAATTTTTTTGGTGACTGGATTTGATATCCAGGCAATATAATTTAACGATAGATGTTCTCTGAGAATTTACAAATTTTAATTTTGCAATAAAAATAAAGAAATATTAATGTGAAATATAAAAAAAATATTTATAAAGCTATCATTAATGCATAAAAATAAAGTTGTATTTTTTTTTAAGTAAAAGGAAATTGTAAATTAGAATATTTAAGAAAAATGCTTACCGGGGCTCAGGAGAGTTCTTCTAAAGGAAAGTAAATTCCTTTCACTGCCTCTAAAAAGGATATGAATAAGGCATTCAGATTGCTGGGTTGTTTAATTTTTCACCACATGATCCTTACACCTACGGGTTCCATACAGAGATTTTTGAATGGAGCTCCATGAAACCTTGATGGAGTTTGTTTGAGCTCCTGTTTCCAGATCTTTAAAATGCAAGCTGTGACTGACAGAAAGATAAAGAAAACATTTATCTTCCAGACAATTATAAGCTTTCCAGGAATCCAATATGATTTTTGTACCCTCTTTTATGCTGCTCTTGTTGGATTGAAGCAGTATATCCTGAATCACATGAAAGAAATGCTTTTTTGAAGCCCTTTCAACTCCTCCTAACACCCAGATTCCATTAACTCTTTTGCCTGTTATACTTTCTTTTACCAAATATACTTTTATCAATTTCTACTATCACATCAGGACTTCCAAGCATTGAACCTTTGTACACACACATTTCCATACATAGCTCTCTACAAAAACTTGTCCAATCCTTGATTTTCTTTGACACATTAAGTTTGAAAGAAATGAAGTCGCGGTTTGACTTTCGCACCCAGATATTCGTCAACATCAGAATCTCAAGCATATTCAGCTTACTTTCTTTGAACCAGCTATTCTTCCTTACAGATCTTTTTATATGATGCACATTCAGTCATTTCTTTCAGAATTCCTAAATATATCCATCACTCAAATCCTTTTTAATTAGACGCATAGCTTTCTTTTAAACCGAATAATTGCAGCATTTGCAGCAATCAATCCTTTTTCCATGCACCACTGTATAACAGACAATTTCCCCTTTCATTCCAAATCATAAAAAAAACCCCAAATCATGCCTTTCAGACATACTCTTCAGGATAAGTCGGAAGAAATGAAAAACAAAAAAAATTGAATAGTTAAAAATTGCACAGAAAAATTCAAAAATCCTTCACGAATGAAATTTAATGTCAAAATGAAAGTTAAAAAAAAAATGATGGAATTGTTAATTAGAAAATCGCTCAAGCCTGCATAAATCATAGAATGGGGAATTTTTGTTACATTTATGTGCCTCATCAAAAATGCAAGATAAGCAATCAGAAGGTTAATAAAATATTTTGTATTTGAATTTTTGAATGTATTTTTTTAAGGAATAAAAACTCTAAATATATTTAATTTTCCATTTTTCTAAATATATATTGTAGCATATATGCACTTCCAATAATTTCAAATTAACCCTTTAATTAATATGCTTCATTAGTTTTGTTTAAAAAAAATACCTTAACATTTTTGTGTTCATGTTCATTAGATGGGAAACTTATTCAAAGAAAAAAATGTTTTCTGAAGTATTAAATAATAGGAAAAGGCAACATTAATCTAAGTATAATAGCAGTGAATTTAGATTTTTAACAAAAAGCATGAATTGTGTATTATCGTTATGAATTATTATTTTTTTCTCATTTTTTGTTTTTCTTTAATGTTACAATTTTTTTCTGCCTTTTGTATGTTTGCTTGTTTTAATTTGAATTATTGGTTTTCTTTTAATTAAATATTAGATTAGTAGAACACATGGGGATTCAATAAAATTTTTGTGTGAGGTGATAGGCATTTGTTATTTTTAAGCATTGTTGTGTTAAAGCTATGTTTTAATTATTAATATTAAGTAGAGATGGCAGAAACTTAAAAAATAAAAAAAAGTAATGTTGTGGTCTTAATATATATATTTTTTTACTATCTTAATTTTTATAAATATATTTTGCTTTATTTATACTGAATAATAGTTTACTCTGTCAACAACAATTTTACCTTGAGTTCTTTTAAAATGATAACATTTGGAGGAAGAAAATAGTTTGGATATTTTACAAATTCTTTACATTATTTTGTTTAGTAAATAAAAAATAAAATTGTGCTTTCAATATACCTAACTGCGTAGTTAAAATGTAATCCATATTACATAAGTACACTTTGGTTATCTAATAGATGTTTATTTATCTCTTTTTTTCAGCATTTACAACATTAGCTTTTACATTGCTTCATACTTTCTGGGGAGTGATATTTTTTCATGCTTGGGATAATCGCAGTTATGCGAAGATTGCCTTTGTTTTCATATCCCATCTTTTTATATCAGCTTTGGTAAGTTTTGATCATTATTGTTTTCTCATGTGGTATGCTTTTTAAAATAAATTATTTAAATACTTAAATTATTACTAAGTATTGAGTTTTTATCTCACAGTTAAATATATTTAGCTAGCTGTGCTAACATTATAATATGTTAGCCTGTTTATATAAGTTAATTTTTGTACCTGTTTTGGAAATGAAATTCAGTTTGAGAAAGTTAATTGAGATGGTTTTGAAGTATAGATGACAAAACTTATTTAACAGTTTGAAGCAATTCTTCTGTATACAGTGGTGGCTAAAATTGTGGACACTTTTGAAAATTGTTATTTTTTTAAAGTTTGTATGCTTATGAAGAATGTTATGTTGATCAAAATGTAAAGTATTTTATATAATTTTAAAGAGAAATTAATACTAAATTCAATATACAAAAAACAAAATTACAATATTTGCAATACAATAAAAATTATGCTGCAACAACTATCGATATATATTAGATACTGATGGTAGCAGTAGATTATCAATTACTTAGTGGGGTAGCCATTATTTTTTTTACAGCTTTACATTGATGTTTCATTGAGCTGAAAATAGTATCAAACTCTTCCTTCATTATTGCATGATGTCAGGAAACCATTATAGCCTGAATTAATTCCCTCTGGTTACTGCATTTGCACAAGAGTTTCCAAACTGGGCCACAAGTTTTCGATAGATTTGAGGGCACAGCTGTTTCCTGACTAGGACAACAATTAATTGATCTTAGAATGATACCAGTCCGATTACTTTACTGTGTGGCAATAAGCAGAATCTTGCTGAAAAATAAATGAATTGTTGGTAAATGGCAGGGGCATATGATACGGGGCCCCCAAGCTACAGGGGCCCCACATGTGTAACTAAAGTCCCACTAATAGGGCTCCCATATCTAAAAATAGGCTCCAAAGGAATTTTGATACAGGGCCCCCTCAGATCTAGCTACGCCAGTGGTAAATAGATCCCTGATGGAAGGTAGAAATTTGGATTCTAGAATGGTGTCAATGCATTTTCTGGTATTCAGTGTCCCATCAATGATATGAAGGCAACCGATACCATCTGCTGATATGCATGACCAAATTGTAAAACTATGTGGGTACTTCACAGCTGCCTAGATGCTGTCAGGATGTAGTATTTCTCCTATTCTACATCATATATTTTCGGTCGTCACTACCAAATATTGATATCTTAGTTTCTTCGCTCCTTATAACTTGTGACCACTGATCTTTTGTCCAATTAATGTGTTCCTTTGCCCACTGTAGTCTTTTTTAGCGCTGCTGTAAATTGAGATAAGGTTTTTTTTGTGGAATTCTATCCCTTACTCTTAACATCTGCTAATCTTCTGATTGTTTTTGAAGTGACAGAAACACCAGCATCATTCAGATAGCTTCTGATGACTTTTGATGTCATTCTTTTATCTTGGAAACAAAGTATTTTTGCTCTTCTGTCGTCAACAGATGAACCTTTTTTGGCCTCTTCTTGATTTGTTTTTTTATTAAATTTGTCTCCTGACATTTTAAACAAAACTTTAAATCTCTAGATATAGTCACTGCACCACCCACCTGGCTTACAATTTTAACATAGGAAGACCACTTTCTCATCACACATCTCTTTCTGGGTGTATAATCTACTCTTTTATTTGATGTAATTACTTCTGGACTAAATATCATTGTTGTCCTGGCCAAGAAACGGTCCTGGCTGCAATCCTATCGAAAACTTGTGGCACTGTTTGAAAACACTTGTCCGAATGCAGTACCCATGAAATAAAAGGGAATTAATTGAGGTTATTATGGTTTTTCCAGGCATCATGTAATAATGAAGGAAAAGTTTAAAACTACTTTCAGCTCAATGAAACATCGATGTGGAACTATTAAAAAAAATAAAGGCTACCCCACTAAGTACTGATACCACTCACTGCTATCATCAATATCTAATGTATATCAATAGTTATTACAGCAGAACTTTTTTTCATTGCAAATATTTGAATTTTGTTTTTTGTATTGAATTCAGTATTAAATTTGCTTTAAAATGATGTAAAAGATTTTGCATTTTGTGCAATGTTACATTTTCTATAAGCAAACAAACTTAAAAAACAACAATTTTCAAAAATGTCCACAATTTTGACCACCACTCTATATATATATATATATAAATTCCTTTAACATTTACAGTCTTGCTTACAGTATTGCTTGTTTATGTTTGAATTGAAAGAAATGACAAAATGATATGCTGAAACTTATTTTTAATGAAAAAATTGAATGATGAAATCCTGGAAATTTATTTTTAAATGAAAAATATACTCAATTTTTTTCGTTATAGTGGGTAATTTAGAAAAGGTATAGTTATTATCTTGATGTGCTTTTGAATATAATTATCACTCTCTCTCTCTTTATATAAGAAAGATATGGCTCTTGTTTATTTTCTTTGTATATTAATAAAATATCTTAAGTGAAGAAAAGTGTTGGATATTATTTTAGTGCATCCTTTTGCGACAAAGTAGCAATAAGTGTGCCAAAATGACAACCTTATTTAGTGGTAATACTATTAACTATTTAGTAGCTCAAATTTTTACCGTATGTTTTCTCTTTTCCACAAAAACACAGCATCTAATATTCATTCAAATCTCTCTCTCTCTTTTTTTTAAATTTAACTCGAATTTTTGTCATAAAGAAGGAAGCAATTTTGTATATTGTTCTTCATTTCATTAAAGAGCATTTCATTTTTTTTTAAAATTCTAAACTAGAATTTTACTATCAGAAAGCAGAGATAATTTATATTGTTTACATAAGTTTCATAGTAGTAAAACGAAAGATGAAAATTCTATTTCATTTCTTTTTAAAAATCTAAACTGCAGCTGTCCCAAAGGAGGAAATCTACATTATGTTTTTAATAAGATTAGTGATTTCTAAAATTTATTTTGATCCTATTATACTTTTTCTGTGAAATTTTACTTTTGCTTCATGTCATATTTCTGTTAGATATCAGTAACATTACCATCATTGAATTTCAGATGTGAATTCATCACCAACGTGTGCACTAAAATAGGATTTTACCAAAAACTTATGGAAGTTTGTAGGCATGAATTTTGAACTGTGTATAAAAAGAATTTGTTCCATCAAAATTAATCAATCTTATAATGCTCATACTCACTGAGACCTTTGCAATGGTGCAAATTCAAGGGGAGTTGTATATATTGTTTGAAATTTATAATTGTGAGTTAGACAAGAAGATGCATGGGCATGTCTTCTGTTGAACACAGCTCTAGAGAGGGTGATCAGGGATGTTGGCATAAATGCTACAGGTACTATATTTAGTAAATCAGGTACTATATTTTGGCATATGCCGATGATGTGGACATTATCGCAAGATCTAGAGCTGCATTGGGTGAGAACTGCCTGGCACTAGAGAGATCTGCTAGAAAAATGAACCTAAGAGTGAATATGGAGAAGACAAAATATATGTATTGTGGTAGGTTGGAAACCATCTCTAATTGGTTTTAAAAACAGACTCCTTTATAAATTTGAATCGGTAAAAAATTTTACCTATCTAGGATCAGAAATAAATTACCAAAATGACATGAATCCTGAAATTAGAAAGAGAATTATTGCAGCTAATCACTGTTTCTTTGGCTTAAGATCATTTTTGAAGTCTCACTATATAAAAAGAAAGACGAAAGTCCTGTTGTATAAGGTACTGATTAAATCAGTTTTGATTTATGCCTCAGAGACATGGACCTTGACAAAGAAAAAAAAAGATCTTGGCACTTTTGAAAGGAAGGCGCGAACCTTATTTGGTGCTGTTCTTAATAATAACAGTTGGAGAAAAAGATATAATTTTGAAATATATAAGATTTTTAATAGTGATGATATTATTAAGTCTATAAAACTAAGTAGAATGAGATGGGCTGAGCATATAGTAAGAATGAGCCCAGAACGAACAGCATTGAAAATTTTTAATGCAACTCCCTCTAATAAAAGACCAAAGGGAAGGCCCAAAAGGAGATGGGAAGACTGTGTGACTAGGACTGAGTGACTAAGGTTTTTGCTATTCTAAAAGTGAAGAACTGGCATCAATTGTTGGGAGAAGGGTAGAATGGGAAAAATTTCTAGAAAGGCTCGGGATGCTGATGATGATACAAAACATTTAGATACTTCCTTGAATACTATGAAGTTTTCTGTTTTGTTTGATTAATTGCAACATTTTTTTTTTTTTGCTTTCAGTGTAAATTTTTAATATGTAGAGAAAAATAAGAGAAGTAATCTTTGATTCGTAAGTCTATTTTGTGTAATATCTGAAAAAAACATCCATTCTTTGCCATTTATAGTTATGTATTAAAAATATTTTTGTTTGAATCTTATTTTCTTTAAATATATTTTAACTTTTATTTTTGTGCATTTTATTTTATCCTTTTGGTTATTCTGATTTTGAAAAATGGTACAAATATATATTAAAGTGATGTAAATATATAAAAATTTTTGTATTAATAATAAATCTTGGGAAGTCATTTATAAGTACCCAGAATATTATTACTTCATATTGTTAGTTCTTTATCAACACCAAAAAACAAGCCTAATAAAAGTATCCCATCATGCATTTAATAGTATTATATTTATTATTTCATCTAAAAGTAATACCGAAATTTCATTGTTTATTAATATTTTTTAACTATTGATCTTCATTAATTTTATCAAAAATAATGAGACACTGTGTTGGCATACAAGTAAAGTATATTAGTTTTCTCTATTAAGTGATCTCTAAATAGAACTAATAAATAACATATTGCAGCAGTGAATCAGCTGTTGCTTTGAATAGTATTTCATTAATTACTAGTTTGCAAAAATAAATTTATTTTCATTTTAAGAAATGGAAATAAATCAGAGGTTACACTAAAGTTAATCTACCACAGTAATTGTTTTGTGTTTGATTGAAATGTATTGTATAAATTTATTAATGTAATGAATTAATTTAAACGTGTACACACAAAATAATTTTTGTTAACTTTTCTTTCAGACTCTGTTAAATCCACGTCATTTGTATTTTGCCTCT
>BMAV01016646.1:0-24484 GCA_019973955.1 Trichonephila inaurata madagascariensis | reverse complement strand
CTACAGACTGATTGGAATTTCGACAAGCGCCATACATATTATTCGTGATCCAGCACCCGGAACTCTGTGAGCTGTTTAGTGAGAATTGACTTGTTTTGTAAAATCGGTCGGTAAGTTGGCTTTCAAACCAAATAGGTCTGTTTTTTTTCAAGAAGATGTTTCATTTTTAAAAAAAAGTTACAGGAGTTTCGTGAAACGTAGACCAGATTTAGATTCCTGGTCAAATTTCGAGTGAAATGGGTCACTTTGTTTGGTTTCACAGGTTAAAAAAAAATAGTGAGGTGGGCATGACGCACAAACAAAGAGCTACAGAGAGGACGAATTTCAAAAACAGTGGGCATAATTTCTACAGACTAATTGGATTTTCGACAAGCGCCATACATATTCATTGATCAGCATTGAAGTCTGTGCAAAACTAGAGATTTCGTGAGGAGTGGCCCTGATTTTTAAAATTGGTCGGTAAGTTGACTTTCAAGCCAAATAGGTCAGTTTTCGAAGTTGTTTCATGTTTAAAATAGTTACGTTAGTTTCGTGTAAGTAGGAGACGAATTTAGATTCCTGGTCAAATTTCAGTGAAATGGGTCACTTTGATGAAAGTTTCTACGGTAAAAAAAGAAACAATTATTTGTGGGCATGACACTGGAAACAAACTATACAGAGGGACGAATTTCAAAGAAACAATTAGGCATAGCTACAGACTAATTGGGAATTTCGACAGCGCCATTCATATTCATGATCAGCTTTGAATTCTGTGCAAGAAGAAACTAAAGTTAAGTGAGAATTGACTTGTTTTTGTAAAATCGGTCAGTTGGCTTTCAAGACAAATAAGTCAGTTTTCAAGAATGTTTTGCGTTTTTTTAAAAAAGTTACAGAATTTCGTGACACGGAGACCAGATTTAGATTCCTGGTCAAATTTCGAGCGAAAATGGTCACTTTGTTAAGTTTCTAGGGTAAAAAATAGTGGTGGGCATGACACTGAAACAAACTATTCAGAGGGGACGAATTTCAAAGAAACAATTGGGCATAACTTCTGAACTAATTGGAATTTCGACAAGCGCTATACATATTCGTGATCAGTATTGAAGTCTGTGCAAGAGAAACTAAGTTTCGTGAGAATTAGCCTGATTTTTTGAGGGGTGGTCGGTAGGATTGAACTTTCAAGCGAAATAGGTCGGTCTTTTCAAGATGTTTCATTTTTAAAAATAAGTTACTGGAGTTTCGTGAAACGTAGACCAAATTTTAATTCCTGGTCAAATTTCGAGTGAAATGGGTCACTTTGGTAAGTTTCTACGGTAAAAAAAAAATAGTGGTGGGCATGACACTGAAACAAACTATATACAGAGGGACGAATTTCAAAGAAACAATTGCGCGTAGCTTCTGAACTAATTGGAATTTCGACAAACGCCATACATATTCGTGATCAGCATTTGAGTGTGCAATAGAAACTAAGTTAAGTGAGAATTGGCCTGTTTTTAAAAATCGGTTTGGTAAGTTGAATTTGAAGACAAATAAGTCGATTTTTCAAGATGTTTCATTTTTAAAAAAGTTACAGGAATTTCAAATGAAACGGAGACCAGATTTAGATTCCTGGTCAAATTTCGAGTGAAATGGGTCACTTTTGGTGAAAAGTTTCTACGGTAAAAAAACAATTGTGGTGGGCATGACACTGGGAAACAAACTATACAGGGGACCCAATTTCAAAGAAACAATTGGGCATAACAGACTAATTGGAATTTCGACAAGCGCCATTCATATTCATGATCAGCTTTGAATTCTGTGCAAAAGAAGAAACTAAGTTTACTAAAATTAGCGAAACTGTTTTTAAAATCGGTCGGTAAGTTGGCTTTCAAGCCAAATAGGTCTGTTTTTACAAGATGTTTCATTTTTAAAAAAGGTTGCACGATTTCGTGAAACGTAGACCAGATTTAGATTCACTGGTCAAATTTCGAGTGAAATGGGTCACTTTGGTAGAGTTTCTAGGGTAAAAATAGTGGTGGGCATGACACTGAAACAAACTATAAAGGGGACGAATTTCCAAAAGAAACAATTGGGCATAATTTCTGAACTAGTGGAATTTCTACAAGCGCCATACATATTCGTGATCAGCATTGAAGTCTGGCTGCAAGAGAAACTATGTTTTTCGTGAGAATTGGCCTGATTTTTAAATTGGTCGGTAAGTTGGCATTCAAGCCAAATAGAATTGGGTTATTTCAAGATGTTTCATTTTTAAAAAAAAAGTTACAGGAGTTTCGTGAAACGTAGACCAGATTCCCTGGTCCAAATTTCGGGTGAAATGGTCACTTTGGTAAGTTTCTAGGAGTAAAAAAAAATAGTGACATGTATATGACACTGAAATTAAAACATACAGGGGACGAATTTCAAAGAGCAATTGGGCGCGATTAAATGGAATTTCGACAAACACCATACATATTCATGTCAACTTTGAATTCTGTGCACGAGAAACTAAGTTTACTGAGAATTGGTCTGTTTTTAAAATCGGTCGGTAAGTTGGCTTTCAAGCCAAATAGGTCTGTTTACAAAGATGTTTCATTTTAAAAAAAGTTACAGGAATTTCGTGAAAAGGGGCCAGATTTAGATTCCTGGTCAAATTTCGAGTGAAATGGGTCACTGGTAAGTTTCACAGAAGTGCGCATAGTGGTGGAGCATGACACTGAAACAAACTATACAGAGGGACGAATTTCAAAAGAAACAATTGGGCATAACTTCTGAACTGATTGGAATTTCGGCAAGCGCCATACATATTCGTGATCAGCGTTGTGAACTCTGTGACTGTTTAGTGAGAATTGACTTGTTTTGTAAAATCGGTCGGTAAGTTGGCTTTCGACCAAATAAGGTCTGTTTTTCAAAGAAGATGTTTCATTTTTAAAAAGTTACAGGAGTTTCTAAGTGAAACGTAGACCAATTTAGATTCCTGGTCAAAATTTCCGAGAGTGAAATGGGTCACTTTGTTTAGTTTCTAGGTTAAAAAATAGTGGTGGGCATGACACTGAAACAAACTATACAGAAGAGGACGAATTTCAAAAGAAACAATTGGGCATAATTTCTGAACTAATTGGATTTTCGACAGCGCCATACATATTCGTGATCAGCATTGAAGTCTGTGCAAAAAGAGAAGCCTTTAAGTTTCGTGAGAATTGGCCTGATTTTAAAATTGGTCGGTAAAGTTGGCTTTCAAGCCAAATAGGTCAGTTTTTCAAGTTGTTTCATGTTTTAAAATAGTTACGTTAGTTTCGTGAAACGGAACCAGATTTAGATTCCTGGTCAAATTTCGAGTGAAATGGGTCACTTTGGTAAGTTTCTACGGTAAGAAGCAATTGTTGTGGGCATGACACTGAAACAAACTATACAGAGGGACGAATTTCAAAAGAAACAATTAGGCATAACTTCTGAACTAGTGGAATTTCGACAAGCACCATTCATATTCATGATCCAGCTTTGAATTCTGTGCAAGAGAAACTAGGATTAAGTGAATTGACTTGTTTTAGTAGAATCGGTCGGTAAGTTGGCTTTCCAAGACAAATAAGTCAGTTTTTCAAGAAGATGTTTCGTTTTAAAAAAAGTTACAGAATTTTCATTGACACGGAGACCAGATTTAGATTCTGGTCAAATTCGAGCGAAAATGGATGCACTTTGTTAAGTTTCTGGGGTAAAAAAAATAGTGGTGGGCATGACACTGAAACAAACTATTCCAGAGGGACGAATTTCAAAAGAAACAATTGGGCATAACTTCTGAACTAATTGGGTCCAGGCTTGAAATAGGTCAGGTCTTTTAAAGATGTTTCATTTTTAAAAATAAGTTACTGGAGTTTCGTGAAACGTAGACCAAATTTAATTCCTGGTCAAATTTCGAGTGAAATGGGTCACTTTGGTAAGTTTCTACGGTAAAAAAAAAAATAGTGGTGGGCATGACACTGAAACAAACTATACAGAGGGGACGAATTTCAAAGAAACAATTGCGCATAACTTCTGAACTATTTGGAATTTCGAAAAACGCCATACATATTCGTGATCAGCATTGAATTCTGTGCAATAGAAACTAAGTTAAGTGAGAATTGGCCAGTTTTTTAAAATCGGTCGGTAAGTTGGCTTTCAAGACAAATAAGTCGGTTTTTTCAAGAAGATGTTTCATTTTTTAAAAAAAGTTACAGGAATTTCATAAACGTAGACCAGATTTAGATTCCTGGTCAAATTTTGAGTGAAATGGGTCACTTTGGTAAGTTTCTAGGGTAAAAAAAAAGAATAGTGGTGGGCATGACACTGAAACAAACTATACAGAGGGGACGAATTTCAAAGAAACAATTGGGCATAACTTCTGAACTGATTGGAATTTCGACAAACGCCATACATATTCGTGATCAGCATTGAATTCTGCTGTAGAAACTAAGGTAAGTGAGAGTGGCCTGTTTTTAAAATTGGTCCGGTAAGTTGGCTTTCAAGACAAATATGTCGGTTTTCAAGAAGATGTTTCATTTTTAAAAGAAGTTACAGGAGCTAGTGAGAAACGGAGACCAGATTTAGATTCTGGTCAAGAATTTCGAACAGAAAATAAGGTCACTTTTGGTAAGTTTCTAAGGTAAAAAAAAAAAATAGTGTTACATGCATGACACTGAAACAAACTATACAGGGGACTAATTTCAAAAGAGAGAAACAATTGGGCATAACTTCTGAACTAAATGGAATTTCGACAAACACCATACATATTCATGTCAGCTTTTGAATTCTGTGCACGAGAAACTAAGTTTACTGAGAATTGGTCTGTTTTTAAAATCCGTCGGTAAGTTATTTCCAAGCCAAATAGGTCTGTTTTACAAGAACATGTTTCATTTTTAAAAAAGTTACAGGACTTTCGTGAAACGGAGACCAGATTTTAGATTCTGGTCAAATTTCAAGTGAAATGGGTCACTGTGGTAAGTTTCTAGGGTAAAAAAAAAGAGTATGGTGAGCATGACACTGGAAACAAACTATACAGGACCATTTCAAAACAATTGCGCATAACTTCTGAACTAATTGGAATTTCGACAAACGCCATACATATTCGTGATCAGCATTGAAGTCACCAGTGCAATAGAAACTAAGTTAAGTGAGAATTGGCCTGTTTTTAAAATCTGTTGGTAAGTTGGCTTTGAAGACAAAATAAGTCATTTTCACAGTGGCATGGATCAAAATTATAAATTATCGGTAAAGTCAGTGGTATTTTAAAATAATTACATTAATTTCATGAGCAGAAACCAAATTTAGATTCACGAGGTAAAATTTCGAATGAAATGGGTTGCTTTGGTAGGTTTCTAGGTTAAAACAAAATAGTGAATACATGACACTGAAACAAACATACAGGACGAATTCAAAAGAAACAATTGGGCATAACTTCTGAACTAATTGGAATTTCGACAAGCGCCATACATATTCGTGATCAGTATTGAAGTCTGTGCAAGAGAAACTAAGTTTCGTGAGAATTGGCCTGATTTTTGAAATTGGTCGGTAAGTTGGCTTTCAAGCGAAATAGGTCGGTCTTTTCAAGATGTTTCATTTTTAAAATAAGTTACTGGGTTTCATTGATGGCTTGTAGACCAAATTTTGATTCCTGGTCGGAATTTCGAGGTGAAATGGGTCACTTTGGTAAGTTTCTACGGTAAAAAAATAGTGGTGGGCATGACACTGGGGCTCATAAACTATACAGAGGGACGAATTTCAAAGAAACAATTGCGCATAACTTCTGAACTATTTGGAATTTCAAACGCCATACATATTCGTGATCAGCGGTGAATTCTGTGCAATAGGAAACAAAGTTAAGTGAGAATTGGCCGGTTTTTAAAATCGGTCCGGTAGTTGGCTTTCAAGACAAATAAGTCGGTTTTTCAAGAAGATGTTTCGTTTTTTTTTAAAAACAAGTTACAGGAATTTCGTGACACGGAACCAGATTGAGATTTCTGGTCCAAGAATTTCAATGGGTTACTTTGTTAAGTTTCTACAGTAAAAAAATTGTGAGTGGGCATGACACTGAAAAACTAAACAGAGGGGACGAATTTCAAAGAAACAATTGGGCATAACTACGAACTGATTGGGATTTCGACAAACGCCATACACATATTCATGTCAGCTTTGAATTCTGTGCAAGAGAAACTAGGTTTACTGAGAATTGGCTTGTTTTTGTAAAATCGGTCAGTAGTTGGCTTTTCAAGCCAAATAGGTCTGTTTTCAAGAATATGTTTCATTTTTTAAAATAAGTTACAGGAATTTCATGAAACGGAGACCAAATTTAGATTCCTGGTTTAATTTCGAGTGAAATGGGTCACTTTGGTAAGTTTCTAGTTTAAAAAAAATATAGTGGTGCGCATGACGCACAAACAAACTATTAACAGAGGGGACGAATTTCAAAGGAAGCAGTTGGGTATAACTACGAACTGTTAAGATTTCGACGCCATACATATTCTTGATCAGCATTGAATTCTGTGCAAGAGAAACTAAGTTAGGAAGTGAAATTGGCCTGGCAAAATCGGTCGGTAAGTTGGCTTTCAAGACAAATAAGTCGGTTTTCAAGAAGATGTTTCATTTTTAAAAGTTACAGAATTTCATAAACGTAGACCAGATTTGGTCCCTGGTCAAATTTTGAGTGAAATGGGTCACTTTGGTAAGTTTCACAGGGTAAAAAAAAGAATAGTGGTGGGCATGACACTGAAACAAACTATACAGAGGGGACGAATTTCAAAGAAACAATTGGGCATAACTTCTGAACTGATTGGAATTTCGACAAACGCCATACATATTCGTGATCAGCATTGAATTCTGCGCAACAGAAACTAAAAGGTAGAAGTGAGAATTGGCCTGTTTTTAAAATTAGGTCGTGAGATTTAGCTTTCAAGACAAATATGTCGGTTTTTTCAAGAAGATGTTTCATTTTTTAAAAAAAGTTACAGGAATTTCGTGAAACGGAGACCAGATTTAGATTCCTGGTCAAATTTCGAACGAAATGGGTCACTTTGGTAAGTTTCTACGGTAAAAAAAAATAGTGTTATGCATGACACTGAAACTAAAACTATACAGAGGGGACGAATTTCAAAGAAACAATTGGGCATAACTACAGACTAAATGGAATTTCTACAAACACCATACATATTCATGTCAGCTTTGAATTCTGTGCAGAGAAACTAAGTTTACTGAGAAGTGGTCTGTTTGTAAAATCGGTCGGTAAGTTGGCTTTCAAGACAAATAAGTCAGTTTTCCGAGACGATGTTTCGTTTTAAAGTTACAGGAATTTCGTGACACGGGGGACCAGATTTAGATTCCTGAAGTGCATTTCGAGGTGAAATGGGTCTTTGTTAAGTTCTAGGGTAAAAATGGTGGTGGGCATGACACTGAAGCAAAACTTTATACAGAGGGACGAATTTCAAAGAAAAATTGGGCATAACTTCTGAACTAGTGGAAATTCGACAAAGCGCCATTCATATTCATGATCAGCTTTGAATTCCGTGCAAAATAAGCAGTTTCGTGAAATTGGCCTGTTTTTAAAATCGGTCAGTAGGATTGGCTTTCAAGCCAAATAGGTCAGTTTCAAGGTGTTTTTCATGTTTAAAATAGTTACGTTAGTTTCGTGAAACGGAGACCAGATTTAGATTCTGGTCAAATTTCGAATGAAATGGGTCACTTTGGTAAGTTTCACAGGTTAAAAGAAACAAAATAATTGGTATGCATGACACTGGAAACAAACTATACAGAGGGGAGGAATTTCAAAACAATTGCGCGTAACTTCTGAACTAATTGGAATTTCGACAAACGCCATACATATTCGTGATCAGCATTGAAGTCTGTGCAATAGAAACTAAGTTAAGTGAGAAATTGGCCTGTTTTTTTACCCCAAAATCGGTTGGTAAGTTGAATTTGAGGAGCTAAATAAGTCGATTTTTCAAGATGTTTCATTTTTTAAAAAAAGAAGTTACAGAATTTCGTGAAACGGAGACCAGATTTAGATTCCTGAAATTAAAATTTCAGGTGAAATGAGGTCACTTGGTAAGTTTCTACGGTAAAAACAATTGTGGTGGGCATGACATAGCAAAACTATACAAGAGGGACGAATTTCAAAAGAAACAATTGGGCATAACTACGAACTAATTGAATTTCGACAAGCGCCATTCATATTCGTCAGCTTTGAATTCTGTGCAAGAGAAACTAAGTTTACTAAGGTGGCTTGTTTTTAAAAATCGGTCAGTAGTTGGCTTTCAAGCCAAATAGGTCTATTTTACGAGAAAATGTTTCATTTTTTAAAAGGTTACAGAGGAATTTCGTGAAACGTAGGCCAGATTTAGATTCCTGGTCAAATTTCTAGTGAAATGGGTCACTTTGGTAGTTTCTAGGGTAAAAATAATTTGTTTGAGGCATGACACTGGAAACAAACTATAAAGAGGGGACAATTTCAAAAGAAACAATATGGCATAATAATTTCTGAACTAATTTGGAATTTCTACAAGCGCCATACATATTCGTGATCAGCATTGAAGTCTGTGCAAGAGAAACTATGTTTCAGTGAGAATTGGCCTGATTTTTAGGCCCGGTGGGCGAAAAGTTGGCTTTCAAGCCAAATAGGTGGAGTTATTTCAAGATGTTTCATTTTAAGAGTTACAGGAGTTTCGTGAAACGTAAGACCAGATTTAGATTCCTGGTCAAATTTCAGTGAAATGGGTCACTTTGGTAAGTTCTAGGGTAAAAATAGTGGTATGTATGACACACAAACAAACTATACAGAGGGACGAATTTCAAAAGAAAACAATTGGGGCATAACTACGGAACTAAATGGAATTTCGACAAACGCCATATATATTCGTGATCAACAAGCATTGAATTCTGCGCAACAGAAACTAAGGTAAAGTGAGAATTGGCCTGTTTTTTTAAAAATTGGTCGGTAAGTTGGCTTTCAAGAAATAATATGTCGGTTTTTTCAAGAAGATGTTTCATTTTTTAAAAACAGTTACAGGAATTTCATGAAACGGAGACCAGATTTAGATTCCTGGTCAAATTTCGAACGAAATGGGTCACTTTGGTAAGTTTCTACGGTAAAAAAAAATAGTGTTATGCATGACACTGAAACAAACTATACAGAGGGGACGAATTTCAAAGAAACAATTGGGCATTAACTTCAACCAAATGGAATTTCGACAAACACCATACATATTCTGTAATCAGCTTTGAATTCTGTTAATGAGAAACTGTTTACTGAGAATTGGTCTGTTTTTAAAATCCGTCGGTAAGTTGGCTTTCAAGCCAAATAGGTCTGTTTTTACAAGAACATGTTTCATTTTAAAAAAGCTACCGGAATTTTCGTGAAAAGGAGACCAGATTTAGATTCCTGGTCAAATTTCGAGTGAAATGGGTCACCGTGGTAAGTTTCTAGGGTAAAAAAAAAGTGCGGAGCATGACACTGAAACAAACCATACAGAGGACGAATTTTCAAAGAAACAATTGCGCATAACTTCTGAACTAATTGAATTTCGACAAACGCCATACATATTCGTGATTAGCTTGCATTCCTGTGCAAGAATAACTGTTTAGTGAGAATTGACTTGTTTTGTAAAATCGGTCGGTAAGTTGGCTTTCAAGACAAATAAGTCGGTTTTTTCAAGAAGATGTTTCGTTTTTTAAAAAAAGTTACAGGAATTTCGTGACACGGAGACCAGATTTAGATTCCTGGTCAAATTTCGAGTGAAATGGGTCACTTTGTTAAGTTTCTAGGTTAAAAAAAAATAGTGGTGGGCATGACACTGAAACAAACTATACAGAGGGGACGAATTTCAAAGAAACAATTGGGCATAACTTCTGAACTAATTGGAAATTCGACAAGCGCCATTCATATTCATGATCAGCTTTGAATTCCGTGCAAGATAAACTAAGTTTCGTGAGAATTGGCTTGTTTTAAAATCGGTCGGCGGGGTGGGGTTTCGTCACAATAGGTCTGTTTTACAAGAAGATGTTTCATTTTTTAAAAAAGGTTACAGGAATTTCTGTGAAACGACCAGATTTAGATTCCTGGTCAAATTTCGAGTGAAATGGGTCACTTGGTAAGTTTCTAGGTAAAAAAAAAAAATAGTGGTGGGCATGACACCGGAAACAAAACTATAAAGAGGGACGAATTTCAAAGAAACAATTGGGCATAATTTCTGAACTAATTGAATTTCTACAAGCGCCATACATATTCGTGATCAGCATTGTCTGTAGCAAGAGAAACTATGTTTCGTGAGAATTGGCCTGATTTTTTAAAATTGGTTTGTAAGTTGGCTTCAAGCCAAATAGGTGGGTTATTTCAAGATGTTTCATTTTTAAAAAAGTTACAGGAGTTTTCAGGAACGTAGACCAGATTTAGATTCCTGGTCAAATTTCGAAAGTGAAATGGGTCACTGTGGTAAGTTTAGGTAAAAAAAAGTGGTGGAGTATGACACTGAAACAAACTATACAGAGGGACGAATTTCAAAGAAACAATTGGGCATAACTTGAACTGATTGGAATTTCGACAAGCGCCATACATATTCGTGAACAGCGTTGAACTCTGTGACTGTTTAGTGAGAATTGACTTGTAAAATCGGTCGGTAAGTTGGCTTTCAAACCAAATAGGTCTGTTTTTTCAAGAAGATGTTTCATTTTAAAAAAAGTTACAGGAGTTTTCAGAAACGTAGACCAGATTTAGATTCCTGGTCAAATTTCTGAGAAATGGGTCACTTTGTTTAGTTTCTAGGTTAAAAAATAGTGGTGGGTATGACACTGAAACAAACTATACAGAGAGGACGAATTTCAAAGAAACAATTAAGTATAATTTCTGAACTAATTGATTTCGACAAGCGCCATACATATTCGTGATCAGCATTGAAGTTCGTGCAAGAGAAACTAAGTTTCGTGAGAATTGGCCTGATTTTTAAAATTGGAGTCGGTGTTGGCTATTTCTGGCCAAATATTAGGTCGGTTTTTTCAAGTTGTTTCATGCTTAAAATAATTACGTTAGTTTCCTTCACAGGAAACGGAGACCAGATTTAGATTTTGGTCAAATTCCCTGAATGAAATGTGGGTCACTTTGGTATGTTTGCTAAAAACAAAATAGTGGTAGCATGACACTGAAACAAACTATACAGAGGGGACGAATTTCAAAGAAACAATTGGGCATAACTTCTGAACTAATTGGAATTTCGACAAACGCCATACATATTCGTGATCAGCATTGAAGTCTGTGCAATAGAAACTAAGTTAAGTGAGAATTGGCCTGTTTTTTAAAATCGGTTGGTAAGTTGGCTTTGAAGACAAATAAGTCGATTTTTTCAAGATGTTTCATTTTTTAAAAAAAAGTTACAGGAATTTCGTGAAACGGAGACCAGATTTAGATTCCTGGTCAAATTTCGAGTGAAATGGGTCACTTTGGTAAGTTTCTACGGTAAAAAAAAACAATTGTTGTGGGCATGACACTGAAACAAACTATACAGAGGGGACGAATTTCAAAGAAACAATTAGGCATAACTTCTGAACTAATTGGAATTTCGACAAGCGCCATTCATATTCATGATCAGCTTTGAATTCTGTGCAAGAGAAACTTGCTAAGTGTGAGAATTGGATCTTGTTTTGTAAAATCGGCGGTAAGTTGGTTTCAAGACAAATAAATAAGTCGGTTTTTCAAGAAGATGTTTCTGTTTTTTGCTGGCAGGAATTTCGTGACACGGAGACCAGATTTAGATTCCTGGTCAAATTTCGAGTGAAAAGGGTCACTTTGTTAAGTTTCTAGGGTAAAAAAAAAATAGTGGTGGGCATGACACTGAAACAAACTATTCAGAGGGGACGAATTTCAAAGAAACAATTGGGCATAACTTCTGAACTAATTGGAATTTCGACAAGCGCCATACATATTCGTGATCAGTATTGAAGTCTGTGCAAGAGAAACTAAGTTTCGTGAGAATTAGCCTGATTTTTGAAATTGGTCGGTAAGTTGGCTTTCAAGCGAAATAGGTTTGTCTTTTCAAGATGTTTCATTTTTAAAATAAGTTACCGTGGAGTTTCTCTGTGAAACGTAGACCAAATTTAATTCCTGGTCAAATTTCGAGGAAATGGGTCACTTTTGGTAAGTTTCTACGGTAAAAAAAATAGTGGTGGGCATGACACTGAAACAACCATACAGAGGTGGGGACGAATTTCAAAGAAACACCACAGGCATGGAACTTGAACTATTTGGAATTTCGACAAACGCCATACATATTCGTGATCAGCATTGAATTTGTGCAATAGAAACTAAGCTAAGGAGAATTGGCCAGTTTTTAAAAAATCGGTCGGTAAGTTGGCTTTTCAAGACAAATAAGTCGGTTTTTTCTCAAGAAGATGTTTCATTTTTAAAAAGTTACAGGAATTTATAAACGTAGACCTGGCCAGATTTAGATTCCTGGGGTCAAATTTTGAGTGAAATGGGTCACTTTGGTAAGTTTCTAGGTAAAAAAGAATAGTGGTGGGCATGACACTGAAACAAACTTACATACAGAGGGGATGAATTTCAGCAAACAATTGGGCATAACTTCTTGAACTGGATTGAATTTTGACAAACGCCATACCTATTCGTGATCAGCATTGAATTCTGCGCAACAGAAACTAAGGTAAGTGAGAATTGGCCTGTTTTTAAAATTGGTCGGTAAGTTATTTTCAAGACAAATATGTCGGTTTTCAAGAAGATGTTTCATTTTAAAAAAGTTACAGGAATTTTCTTTGTGAAACGGAGACCAGATTTAGATCTCCTGGTCAAATTTCGAACGAAATGGGTCACTTTGGTAAGTTTCTATGCAAAAAAAATAGTGTTATGCATGACACTCGAAACAAACTATACAGAGGGACGAATTTCAAAGAAACAATTGGGTATAACTTCTGAACTAAATGGAATTTCGACAAACACCATACATATTCGCTGTAATCAGCTTTGAATTCTGTGCACGAGAAACCAAGTCACTGAGAATTGGTCTGTTTTTAAAATCCGTCGGTAAGTTGGTTTTGCAGCTTTCTCAAATAGGTCTGTTTTACAAGAACATGTTTCATTTTTAAAAAAGTTACAGGAATTTCAGTGAAACGGGAGACCAGATTTAGATTCCTGGTCATATTTCGAGTGAAATGGGCCTCACTGTGGTAAGCCCCTAGGGTAAAAAAAAAGTGGTGAGTAATGACACTGAAACAAACTATATACAGAGGGACGAATTTCAAAAGAAACAATTGGTGCATAACTTCTGAACTAATTGGAATTTCTGACAACGCCATACATATTCGTGATCAACATTGGAAGTCTGTACAGAAAACTGCTAAGTGAGAATTGGCCTGTTTTTAAAATCGGTTGGTAAGTTGGTTTTGAAGACAAATAAGTCGATTTTTCAAGATGTTTCATTTTAAAAAAGTTCAGGAATTTCGGGAAAGGAGACCAGATTTAGATTCCTGGTCAAATTTCGAGTGAAATGGGTCATTTTGGTAAGTTTTACGGTAAAAAAAAAATTTGGGGGGAAAGACACTAAAAACAAGCTATACAGGGGGGACGAATTTCAAAAAAAACAACATAACTTGAACTAACGGGAATTTCGACAAACACCATACATATTCGTAATCAGCTTTGAATTTGTGCACGAAAAACCCAAGTTTACTGAGAATTGGTCTGTTTTTAAAATCGGTCGGTAAAGTTGGCTTGCCAAATAGGTCTTTTTTTTACAAGATTTTTCCCCTTTTTTAAAAAAAAAGTCGGGAAATTTTGTAAAAAGGAGACCAGATTTAGATTCCGGTAAAATTTTGAGTGAAATGGGTCACTGTGGTAAGTTTCTGGGAAAAAAAAATAGTGGTGGGTGACACTGAAACAAATTCAGGGGGGGACAGTTTCAAAGAAAGAATTGGGTTTAATTTTGAACTGATTGAATTTCGAAAAAGCCCCTACATATTCGTGATCAGCGTTGAACTCGGATGTTTAGTGAGAATTGACTTGTTTTGTAAAATCGGTGGTAAGTTGGCTTTAAAAACCAAATAGGTCTGTTTTTCAAGAAGATTTTTTCATTTTAAAAAAGTTACAGGATTTTCCCGGAAAACGTAGCCCGATTTAGTTTCCCTGGTAAAATTTCGAGTGAAATGGGTCATTTGTTTGTTTCTATTAAAAAAAAAAAAAATGTGGTGGGATGACACTAAAAACAAACTATAAGGGGGGACAAATTTTCCCAAAGAAACAATTGGGCATAATTTCTGAATAATTAGATTTTCGACAAGCGCCATACATATTCGTGATCAGCATTGAAGTCGTGCAAGAGAAACTGCGGGGAGAATTGGCCTGATTTTTAAAATTGGTCGGTAAGTTGGCTTTCGCCAAATAGGTGGGTTTTTTTCAAGATGTTTCTTTTTAAAAAAAAAGTTACAGGAATTTCGAAACGTAGACCAATTTAGATTCCTGGTAAAACGAGTGAAATGGGTCACTTTGGGTTTTAGGGTAAAAAATATGGTATGATGACACTGAAACAAACTATACAGAGGGGAAGAATTTCAAAGAAACAATTGCATAACTTCTGAACAATTAAATTTTCGACAAGCCCCTTTCATATTCATGTTCAGCCTTAAATTCTGTGCAAGAGAAACCAAGTTTACTAAAAATTGGCTTGTTTTAAAATCGGTCGGTAAGTTGGCTTTCAAACCAAATAGGTCTTTTTTTTCAAGAAAATGTTTCATTTTTAAAAAAGGTACAGGAGTTTCAGAAACGTAGACCAGATTTAGATTCCGGTCAAATTTCGAGTGAAATGGGTCACTTTGTTTAGTTTCTAGGTTAAAAAAAATAGTGGTGGGATGACACGGGAAACAAACTATAAAGAGAGGACGAATTTCAAAGAAACAATTGGGCATAATTTCTGAACTAATTGATTTTCGACAAGCGCCATACATATTCGTGATCAGCATTGAAGTTCGTGCAAGAAAAAACTAAGTTTCGTGAGAATTGGCCTGATTTTTAAAAAGTTTGCAAGTTGGTTTTCAAGCCAAATAGGTCGGTTTTTTCAAGATGTTTCATTTTTTAAAAAAAGTTACAGGAATTTCGTGAAACGGAGACCAGATTTAGATTCCTGGTCAAATTTCGAACGAAATGGGTCACTTTGGTAAGTTTCTAAGGTAAAAAAAAATAGTGTTATGCATGACACTGAAACAAACTATACAGAGGGGACGAATTTCAAAGAAACAATTGGGCATAACTTCTGAACTAAATGGAATTTCGACAAACACCATACATATTCGTAATCAGCTTTGAATTCTGTGCACGAGAAACTAAGTTTACTGAGAATTGGTCTGTTTTTTAAAATCCGTCGGTAAGTTGGCTTTCAAGCCAAATAGGTCTTTTTTTACAAGAACATGTTTCATTTTTTAAAAAAAGTTACAGGAATTTCGTGAAACGGAGACCAGATTTAGATTCCTGGTCAAATTTCGAGTGAAATGGGTCACTGTGGTAAGTTTCTAGGGTAAAAAAAAGTGGTGAGCATGACACTGAAACAAACTATACAGAGGGGACGAATTTCAAAGAAACAATTGCGCATAACTTCTGAACTAATTGGAATTTCGACAAACGCCATACATATTCGTGATCAACATTGAAGTCTGTGCAATAGAAACTAAGTTAAGTGAGAATTGGCCTGTTTTTTAAAATCGGTTGGTAAGTTGGCTTTGAAGACAAATAAGTCGATTTTTTCAAGATGTTTCATTTTTTAAAAAAAAGTTACAGGAATTTCATGAAACGGAGACCAGATTTAGATTCCTGGTCAAATTTCGAGTGAAATGGGTCACTTTGGTAAGTTTCTACGGTAAAAAAAAACAATTGTGGTGGGCATGACACTGAAACAAGCTATACAGAGGGGACGAATTTCAAAGAAACAATTGGGCATAACTTCTGAACTAACTGGAATTTCGACAAACACCATACATATTCGTAATCAGCTTTGAATTCTGTGCACGAGAAACTAAGTTTACTGAGAATTGGTCTGTTTTTTAAAATCGGTCGGTAAGTTGGCTTTCAAGCCAAATAGGTCTGTTTTTACAAGATGTTTCATTTTTTAAAAAAAGTTACAGGAATTTCGTGAAAAGGAGACCAGATTTAGATTCCTGGTCAAATTTCGAGTGAAATGGGTCACTGTGGTAAGTTTCTAGGGTAAAAAAAAATAGTGGTGGGCATGACACTGAAACAAACTATACAGAGGGGACGAATTTCAAAGAAACAATTGGGCATAACTTCTGAACTGATTGGAATTTCGACAAGCGCCATACATATTCGTGATCAGCGTTGAACTCTGTGACTGTTTAGTGAGAATTGACTTGTTTTGTAAAATCGGTCGGTAAGTTGGCTTTCAAACCAAATAGGTCTGTTTTTTTCAAGAAGATGTTTCATTTTTAAAAAAAAGTTACAGGAGTTTTCAGGAAACGTAGACCAGATTTAGATTCCTGGTCAAATTTCGAGTGAAATGGGTCACTTTTGTTTAGTTTCTGGTTTTAAAAAAAAAATAGTGGTGGGCATGACACTGAACAAACTATAAAGGAGGACGAATTTCAAAGAAACAATTGGGCATAATTTTGAACTAATTAGATTTTCGACAAGCCCATACATATTCGTGATCAGATTGAAGTCTGTAAGAGAAACTAAGTTTCGTGAGAATTCCTGTTTTTTTTTAAAATTTCGGTAAGTTGGCTTCGCCAAATAGGTCGGTTTTTCGATTTTTCATTTTAAAAAAGTTACAGGAATTTCGGAAACGTAGACCAGATTTAGATTCCTGGTAAAATTTGAGTGAAATGGGTCACTTTGGTAAGTTTCTAGGGTAAAAAATAGTGGTATGCATGCCCTGAAAAAAACATACAGGGGGGAAGAATTTCAAAGAAAAAATTTGGGGCATAATCTGAACTAATTGAATTTTCGACAAGCCCATTCATATTCATGTTCAGCCTTAAATTTTGGGCAAGAGAAACTAAGTTTACAAAAAATTGGCTTTTTTTTAAAAATCGGTGGAAGTTGGCTTCGCCAAATATTTTTTTTACAAGAAGATGTTTCTTTTTTTAAAAAAAGGTTACAGGAATTTCGGAAAGAGCCCGATTTAGTTTCCCTGGTAAAATTTAAAAGGGTATTTTTGGTAAGTTTCTAGGAAAAAAATAGTGGGGGGCATGACACTAAAACAAATATAAAGGGGGAGAATTTCAAAGAAACAATTGCAAATTTCTGAACTAATTGAATTTCTACAAGCCCCAAACATTTCGTGATCAGCATTGAATTTCGTGCAAGAGAAACTATGTTTCGGAGAATTGGCCTGATTTTAAAATTGTGGTAAGTTGGTTTTCGCCAAATAGGGGGGTTATTTCAAGATGTTTCTTTTAAAAAAAAAAAGACAGGAGTTTAAAACGTAGACCAGATTTGTTTCTGGTCAAATTTCGAGTGAAATGGGTCATTTGGTAAGTTTCCCCTGGGGAAAAAAAAATAGTGGTATGTTGACACTGAAACAAAAAAACAGGGGGGACGAATTTCAAAGAAACAATTGGGATAATTTTGAACTAAATGGAATTTCGAAAAACACCATACATATTCGTAATCAGCTTTAAATTTTGGGCACGGGAAACTAAGTTTACTGAGAAGGTCTGTTTTAAAATGGTGGTAAGTTGGCTTTAAAGAAAAATTACTGTTTTCAAGATGTTTCTTTTTAAAAAAAAGCGGGAATTTGGGGAAAAGGAGACCAGATTTAGTTTCCTGGTCAAATTTCGAGGAAATGGGGTCACTGTGGTGTTTCTGGGGTAAAAAATAGTGGTGGGCATGCCCTGAAACAAACTATACAGAGGGGGTTTTCCCAAAGAAACAATTGGGATAACTTCTGAACTGTTTGGGAATTTTTGACAAGCCCCATACATATTCGGGGATCAGCGTTGAACCTGTGACTGTTTAGTGAAAATTGACTTGTTTTGTAAAATCGGTCGGTAAGTTGGCTTTAAAAACCAAATAGGTCTTTTTTTTCAAGAAAATGTTTCTTTTTTAAAAAAAAAGGTACAGGATTTTTGGAAACGTAGACCAGTTTTTGATTCCTGGTAAAATTTTGAGTGAAATGGGTCACTTTGTTTAGTTTCTGGGTTTAAAAAAAAAAAAAATAGTGGTGGGCATACACGAAACAAACTATAAAGAGGGACGAATTTCAAAGAAAAATTGGGCATAATTTTCGAACTAATTGATTTTCGACAAGGCCCCGTGATCAGCATTGAAGTCGTGCAAGAGAAACTAATTTTCCCGTGAGAATTGGCCGTTTTTTAAAAAAGGTGAATTTGGGTTTTAAACCCAAAAAGGTCGGTTTTTTCAAGATGTTTCTTTTTAAAAAAAAGTTCAGGAATTTCGTGAAACGAACCAGATTTAGATTCCTGTTAAAACGGGGAAAAGGGGTCACTTTTGGTAAGTTTCTGGGTTTAAAAAAAAATAGTGGTATGCATGACACTGAAAAAAACTATACAGGGGGGAAGAATTTCAAAGAAAAAATTTGAAAATTTTGAACTAAATGGAATTTCGACAAACACCTAACATATTCGTAATCAGTTTTGAATTCTGTGCACAAAAAACCCAAGTTTACGAGAATTGGTCTGTTTTTAAAATGGGTGGTAAGTTGGCTTCAAGCCAAAAGGTCTTTTTTTACAAGAAGATGTTTATTTTTAAAAAGTTCGGAAATTTTTCAAAAGAGACCAGATTTAGATTCCTGGTCAAATTTCATGAAATGGGTCACTTTGGGGCCCTACGGTAAAAAATAGTGGGGGGATGACACTAAAAACAAACTATACAGGGGGGAGAATTTCAAAGAAACAATTGGGAAAATTTTCTGAACAAAGGGAATTTCTAAAGCGCCATACATATTCGTGATCAGCATTGAATTCTGTGTAAGAGAAACTAAGTTTAGTGAGAATTTGCCTGTTTTAAAATGGGTGGTAAGTTGGCTTCGCCAAATAAGTCGGTTTTTTCAAGAAGATGTTTCTTTTTAAAAAAAAAGTTCAGGAAAAACGGAGACCATTTAGATTCCTGGTCAAATTTATGAAAGGGGTCATTTTGGGAAGTTTTCAAAAAATATGGGGGGATGACACTGAAACAAACTATAAAGAGGGGACGAATTTCAAAGAAACAATTGGGCAAAACTGAACAAATTTGGGAATTTTCTACAAGCGCCATACATTTTGGATCAGCATTGAAGTTTCAAGAGAAACTTTTGTGAGAATTGGCCTGTTTTTTAAAATTTTTGGGGTAAGTTTTTTCAAGCCAAATAAGTGGGTTTTTCAAGATGTTTCATTTTAAAAAAATTTGGAGTTTTCGGGAAAACGAGACCAGATTTAGATTCCTGGTCAAATTTCGAGTGAAATGGGTCACTTTGTTTAGTTTCTAGGTTAAAAAATAGTGTGGTGGGTATGACACTGAAACAAACTATACAGAGAGGACGAATTTCAAAGAAACAATTCGGCATACTCCCTGAACTACTTGACTTTCGACAAGCGCCATACATATTCGTGATCAGCATTGAAGTCTGTGCAAGAGAAACTAAGTTTCGTGAGAATTGGCCTGATTTTTAAAATTGGTCGGTAAGTTGGCTTTCAAGCCAAATAGGTCGGTTTTTTCAAGATGTTTCATTTTTAAAAAAAAGTTACAGGAGTTTCGTGAAACGTAGACCAGATTTAGATTCCTGGTCAAATTTCGAGTGAAATGGGTCACTTTGGTAAGTTTCTAGGGTAAAAAAAAAATAGTGGTATGCATGACACTGAAACAAACTATACAGAGGGGAAGAATTTCAAAGAAACAATTGGGCATAACTTCTGAACTAAATGGAATTTCGACAAACACCATACATATTCGTAATCAGCCTTTGGAATTCTGTGCACGCAGAAACCAAGTTTACTGGAGAATTGGTCTGTTTTTTAAAAATCGGTCGGTAAGTTGGCTTCGCTTCTAAACACACAGGTCTGTTTCTACGTAAGAAGATGTTTCATTTTTTAAAAAGTTACAGGAATTTTCAGAAACGTAGACCAGATTTATATTCCTGGTCAGTTCTCGAGTGAAATGGCTCATTTTGGTAAGTTTCTAGGGTAAAAAAAAATAAAGTGGTATGCATGACACTGAAAACAAAACCGGGAGAGTAGAGGAATCACCTCCCAAAAAGAAACAATTGGGCATAACATCTGAATCCAATGGAATTTCGATAAACACCATACATATTCGTAATCGGCTTTGAAATTCTGTGCACGAGAAACTCAAGCTTTCTTACTGGAGTAAACGGGTCTGTTTTTTAAAATCGGTCGGTAAGTTGGCTTTCGCCAAATAATAGGTCTGTTTTGTACAAGAAGATGTTTCATTTTTAAAAGTTACAGGAATTTTCGTGCAAGTGCTGAGACTGGTGATTTAGGATTCCTGGTCAAATTTCGAGGAAATGGGCCACTGTGGTAAGTTTCCCTTTAGGGTAAAAAAAAAAAAATAGTGGTGGGCATGACACTGAAACAACTATACAGAGGGGGACGAATTTCAAAGAAACAATTGTGCATAATTTCTTAGAACTAATTGGAATTTCTACAAGCGCCATATACATATTCGCTGTGATCATTGAATTCTGCGTTGAGAAACCAAGTTTGAAGTGAGACTTGCCTTGTTTTTAAAAATCGGTCGGTAAGTTGGCTTCTTCGCCAAATGGGTCTTGTTTTAGCGTAAGAAGATGTTTCACTTTTAAAAAAAAGTTACAGGAATTTCGTGAAAAGGAGTAATCAGATTTGATTCCTGGTCAAATTTCGAGTGAAAATGGGTCACTTTGGTAAGTTTCCTACGCAGTAAAAAAAAAAATAGCAGGCCTGACACCAAAAAAAAACTAAGCAGAGGGGACGAATTTCAAAGAAAGTCACTGGGCATAACTTCTGAACTGATTGATTTCGACAAACGCCATACATATTCATGAGATCGGGGCTTTGAATTCTGTGCAAGAGAAAACCAAGTTTACTGAGAATTGGCTTGTTTTGTAACATCTGCACGGTAAGTTGGCTTTCGCCAAATAGGTCTGTTTTTCTGCTAGGGTCATGTTTCATTTTTTAAAAATAAGTTGGCAGGAATTTCATGAAACGGTAATTCAGATTTCAGGATTCCTGGTCAAAAATTCGAGTGAAATGGATCACTTTGGTAAGTTTCTAGGGTAAAAAAATAGTGCTATGCATGACACTGAAAACAACAAATCCATACAGAGTGAGAATTTCCAAGAAACAATTGGGCATAACTTCTGAAACTGATTTCTGAATTTCGACAAGCGCCATACATATTCGTGATCAGCATTGAATTCGTGCAAGATAAACTAAGTGTCGTGAGAATTGGCCTGTTTTAAAAATCGGTTTGGTAAGTTGGCTTCAAGCCAGCCAAATAGGTCGGTTTTTCAAGGTGTTCTTCTCATGTTTAAAAATAGTTACATTAATTTTCAGAAACGTAGACCAGATTTAGATTCCTGGTCAAATTTCGAACGAAATGGGTCACTTTGGCAAGTTTCTACGGTAAAAAAAAAAAAAATTGTGGTGGGAATGACACTGAAACAAACTATACAGAGGGACGAATTTCAAAGAAACAATACAGTGGTGCATAATTTCCTGAACTAATTCGAATTTCGACTAGCGCCATACATATTCGTGATCAGCATTGAAGTTCGTATAAGAGAAACTAAGTTTCAGGAGAGAATTGGCCCGATTTTTAAAATCGGTCGGTAAGTTGGCTTCGCCACCAGGTCGGTTTTTCCAAGATGTTTCATTTTTTAAAAAGAGTTGCAGGAGTTTTCGTGAAACGTAGACCAGGATTTAGATTCCTGGTCAAATTCTCGAGTGAAATGGGCTCACTTTGGTGTAAGTTTTCTAGGGTAAAAAAAATAGTGGTATGCATGACACTGAAAACAACTATACAGAGGGGACGAAAGAATTTCCCTCAAAGAAACAATTGGAAATAACTTCTTGAACTAAATGGAATTTCGACAAACACCATAAATATTTGTAATCAGCTTCTGTGCACAAGAAACCAAGTTTACTGGAGAATTGGTCTGTTTTTAAAAATCGGTCGGTAAGTTGGCTTCTCAAGCCAAATAGGTCTGTTTCTTTACAAGAAGATGTTTCATTTTTAAAAAAAAAAAAGTTACAGGAATTTCGTGAACAGAGACGAGATTTAGATTCCCGGTCACCCTGAGTGAAATGGGTCACTTTGATAAGTTTCTAAGTTAAAAATGAGTAGTGGTGGGCATGACACTGAAACAGACTATTGGACAGAGGGACGAATTTCAAAGAAACAGTTAAGTATCACTTTTGAACTATTGAATTTCGGACAAACGCCATACATATTCGTGATCAGCGTTGAACTCTGTGACTGTTTAGTGAGAATTGACTTGTTTTACAAAAATCTGTGGTAAGTTGGCTTTCAAACCAAATAGGTCTGTTTTTTCAAGAAGATGTTTCATTTTAAAAAGTTACAGGAGTTTTCAGAAACGTAGACCAGATTTAGATTCCTGGTCAAATTTCGAGTGAAATGGGTCACTTTGTTTAGTTTCTAGGTTAAAAAAAAAAATAGTGGTGGGCATGACACTGAAACAAACTATACAGAGAGGACGAATTTCAAAGAAACAATTCGGCATAATTTCTGAACTAATTGATTTCCCTTTCGACAAGCGCCATAAGATGTTTCATTTTTAAAAAAAGTTACAGGAATTTTCGCGGTAGACCAGATTTAGATTCCTGGTCAAATTTCGAGTGAAATGTACGGGTCACTTTGCAAGTTTCTAGGTAAAAAATAGTGGTATGCATGACACTGAAACAAACTATACAGAGGGAAGAATTTCAAAGAAAACAATTGGGCATAACTTCTGAATCCAAAATGGAATTTTGACAAACAACATACATATATTCGTAATCAGCTTTGAATTCTGTGCACGAGAAACTAAGTTTACTGGAGTATTCGTTTTTAAAAATCGGTCGGTAAGTTGGCTTTCGCCAAATATTAGGTCTGTTTTTACAAGAAGATGTTTTATTTTTAAAAAGTTGGCAGGAATTTTCGTGAAACGTAGACCAGATTTATATTCCTGGTCAAATTTCGAGGAAATGGGTCACTTTGCAAGTTTCTAGGGTAAAAAAATAGTGGTATGCATGACACTGAAACAAACTATACAGAGGGGACGAATTTCAAAGAAACAATTGGGCATAACTTCTGAACTAAATGGAATTTCGACAAACGCCATACATATTCGTGATCGGCTTTGAATTCTGTGCACGAGAAACTAAGTTTACTGAGAATTGGTCTGTTTTTTAAAATCTGTCGGTAAGTTGGCTTTCAAGCCAAATGGGTCTGTTTTTACAAGAAGATGTTTCATTTTTTAAAAAAAGTTACAGGAATTTCGTGAAAAGGAGACCAGATTTAGATTCCTGGTCAAATTTCGAGTGAAATGGGTCACTGTGGTAAGTTTCTAGGGAAAAAAAAAATAGTGGTGGGCATGACACTGAAACAAACTATACAGAGGGGACGAATTTTAAAGAAACAATTGGGCATAATTTCTGAACTAATTGGAATTTCTACAAGCGCCATACATATTCGTGATCAGCATTGAATACTGTGTAAGAGAAACTAAGTTTAGTGAGATTCCTGTTTTTAAAATCGGTCGGTAAGTTGCTTCAACCCAAAAATAAGTCAGTTTTCAAGAAGATGTTTCATTTTTAAAAAAGTTACAGGAATTTCGTGAAACGGAGACCAGATTTAGATTCCTGGTCAAATTTCGAGTGAAATGGGTCACTTTGTTAAGTTTCTAGGGTAAAAAAAAAATAGTGGTATGCATGACACTGAAACAAACTATACAGAGGGGACGAATTTCAAAGAAACAATTGGGCATAACTTCTGAACTAATTCGAATTTTGACAAGCGCCATTCATTTTCATTATCAGCTTTGAATTCCGTGCAAGATAAACTAAGTTTTGTGAGAATTTGGCCTGTTTTTTAAAATCGGTCGGTAAGTTGGCTTTGAAGCCAAATAGGTCGTTTTCAAGGTGTTTCATTTTTTAAAATATTTACGTTAATTTCGTGAAACGGAGACCAGATTTAGTTTCCCTGGTCAAATTTCGAGTGAAATGGGTCACTTTGGTAAGTTTCACGGTAAAAAAAAAAAAATAGTGGTGGGCATGACACGGGAAACAAACTATACAGAGGGACGAATTTCAAAGAAACAATTGCGCATAACTTCGCTAATTGGAATTTCGACAAACGCCATACATATTCGTGATCAGCATTGAATTCTGTGCAAAGAGAAACTAAGTTAAGTGGGGAATTTTGCCTTTTTTTAAAATCGGTCGGTAAGTTGGCTTTCAAGCCAAATAAGTCAGTTTTTCAAGATTTTTCATTTTTAAAAAAGTTACAGGAATTTCGTGAAACGGAGACCAGATTTAGTTTCCCGGTCAAATTTCGAGTGAAAGGGGAGGT
>BMAV01016645.1:104004-121298 GCA_019973955.1 Trichonephila inaurata madagascariensis | reverse complement strand
CCCCACCAGCGCAAACTGGCTCATCGGCACCCGGGTTTGGGGCGAAAAATTTTGGGGTTTTAGGATGACCCCCACGCCTGCGGGTTTTTGCGGACCGCTTATGTTATACGTTGCAGAGTCTGTTGCCCTCCCTTTTGTTGCGGGACCCAACCAACATGGTTTTCCAGCAAGAAATGCAGACCACATGTCATTGGCAAATTTTTTACACCCGATGGTTTTGTTTCCCTTCCCGTCCAAATTCTCCAGATATGATTCTCATTGAACCCCCGAGATCTCATTGAGTTGAGGGAAAACCATTAGCGCAAACCGTGGATGATCTGCGCACATGGTTTTTTAACGGTTACCCCAGGCAACCATCAACAGAAATAACTGATAGAATCCCTCTTCGAACTGAGGTTGTTGTCGAGGTGGGACATTATATACGAATAAATTGGGTTAAAAGATTTTATTTTTTTTTAATCATTCGCATACCCAAACTTAGTATCCCTTCAGAAACTTGATGACGCTAAGACATTATTTTTTTTACAATTTTCCCTTTTAAGGAGTATATTTCTGAGAAATTTTTGATTAAATGAGTTCTAGAACATTGAATAGTATTTTTAAAGCTCAAAAAACCAAATTCTCTGTTTTAAAAAAAATAAGTCATGCGCCATCTATAATTTATTTTTTTAAACCCCCGGGCTTGGTTTCGACCATTTGTCCCCAAAAAGGTACCGACCTAAGTTTTCCCAGGGGGGTTTTTAAAATCCAGTGGAGAAGATTGCCACCCTTTTGGGCATGGCCGTAGAGGGACGCCCCCCAAGCAGCCGGGCCCCCAGGGGGAGGCTTTCCCCCCAAAAGTCGGCCCTGGTGGTTAGGTAAAAGTGGGCAACTGCCTCACCCTTTCCCCGCGCCTCGGAAGACCCCGGCCAGTTTTTCCCATGAATTTGGGCTCTTATTTTTCCCCGGCAGTATATTTGCCAAAAGTGGGAAAAAATGCTCTTTTCCTTCTGAGAGTCAAAAAGGGTTTTTAATTGGTCAGCTCTCTTATTGCCGGGAATCCCAAATCGACTTGGAACCCACTATAATTCTATCTATAATTAAAAAAAAGGATTATTTAGACTTAATTTTAATTCAAAAATCTTTTTTTAAAAATTACTTTTTGAAATGATAAACTATCCATGCGTCATAACGCAGTAAATTTTCAGCATATTAAACGAACATTTTTTTCTAATGTAATTTAAACCATTCATTTAAACGAATAAGAACAAATAAAACGCCTTTAGAGTAATTATTTTCCTTTTCTTAAAAGTATATTTCAGTTGGTTAAAGCCATTGAAACAAAAATCGTTAAAGGGGAAAAGGGAAAACTGGGGAAAGGGGGAGGGGTAATAAGGCATAAGGTTAAAATTTTTTCCCCATTCTGAGAGTGTCGCTTTAGAGTAGTCAAGAGGAGCCAGGGCCCAAAACCAATGATATCATTATGTAGATAGAAAGTAGAAGTATTATACTTTGGAGTCTCGATTTGTAATGCTGTTGAACTAGATTTTTAGTTGAAGTGTCTTATTTCTAGAAAGCTATATATTGTTTGATATTGTTAAACAACAATATATAACCATATCGTCGACCTAATTATCAGAATGATTAACTCCTTCAGGGTTGCTCATTTGATATGGGAGGATCGCCCCAAGGGTTTATGTTCGCAAGAGGGCTATAAATTCAATATGTTATTTTGTTTTTTTTTATCGGGGTTTATGTAAGGGGGTAACTATATTAGAGTGAATTTTTATTGTTTTTTTTCCATGGTAACCATATTAATATCAGACGATTTTAATTCGATTTCTTAAAACATTTAACCATTTCCATTGCATTTGTTCTTCGCTACTACACCATGTCCGAAAAAGATTGTCCGAACGTTTGTTATATCAACACATATTTGCATTATTTATTTAAAAATTGATTTTATTATATAATTATTATAAAAAAATTATATTATATGAATATTATTATACATAAAAATTAATATATCAAAATTATATGAATATTGTCATCATATTTTATTATTATTACATGAAAATTATATAAATATTAAATTATAATTATTTATAATTAATACTAAATTATAATACATGATAATAATAATATAATACAAAATATTATTATATGTAATTTTTATTATTATATTGATTGATATTGACTATTTTTAATCTGTTTCTATATTCTTCAATTGAAATATATTTCCAAAAACATTTCTTTACAATTATTTTCCTGACGATCTGTTACCGCCAGGCCCGATCTTGTATTCTATGTAACTCGGCAACAAGTGCTGCTTGCGCGTAGCACTCTTACATCAAATTAGTTTCCTTTGTGGAGTTACATATTCTGATAATTAGGCCGACGATATGTATTATTTTTAAAAGGGGGAAAACTAGTCATGGATCGAAAGTTTCAATTGATAGTAGTATTGTTCGTCGAATCATAAAATTGTATGAATTGGTTTAATAAAGACGATGTAATGAATGTGTGTACAACTCTCATGGTTCTCCTATTTATCAGATCTTAATAACATTCAGAAAGTTTGGTACACTCGTTCGAAAGGAAAATTTGAGCATCCTCCAAATTCGGCTTCATTGAAGAATCATATAACTATAGAGTAATGCTTGAAACAGATTGCATTCTAAATCATATTGAGAGCATATTTAAGATCATTAAGACATAAGATGATGAAATTGTATATCAATGAGCAAAAAAAAATATATATTATACTTTTTTTAAAAGAGCAAAGTGGGCTTACTAGAAAATATAATTTCAGAGCTTTATATTGAAATAATTCACCATTTATGCTACTAAACAAGCAGTTATAACTTTAGAATAAAAGTACATACAATAAATGTGTAGTATATTAGACCGTATAGCTTTCTTACAATATTATTGGTAGATAATATCATAAAGGAGTAGCAATCTCAATTGATTAATATTATTTGTCTTCCCCTGAAAAGAATACTTCAACTTATGCTATAGTCATAGTTTATTTCTTGAGTTATTTTTTTCTTTTTTTGATATCACCACAATCTGAAAAAAAAAACGCGGTCACATTTTGACTATTCATTTTTGAAATTTAGACATTTAAAGCATCCCGTATTACATTTCATATGAATAATTTAAAAAAAAGATTAAAAAAAGAAAATAAATAAAGAAAAATGAATGTATACTTTCAAAAATGAACCTTATGGTTTCAATAAGAGAATTTCAGATTATTTCATAAATTAATTTTTCCACAATAATTGAGGGTCTCTCTCATTACTTATTCACAAAAACGAATTTAAATTCATGACTCTAGAATAGTTTCAAGCGCTTGAAGCTTTTAATGGAGTATATAGACTTACAAGAGTGCTTAATAATAGTTCTAGGGATTACATAATGTATAGAAGATAATACACTGTTTAAACTAAGTTGGGGCGTCCGTAAGATCACTTAAGTTTATTAATTAAAATTATTGATTGAAATTATTAAAGTACATGGAAAGACTACTATTATAAATGTACACAATAAAGCATGTACTCCATAATAAGAGATAATGCATAATAAGAAATGTGAAGACTCATCTTTTTCACCAGTTTCTGCAAACTGCGTGAAAAAGATATCTGGTATCTGGCTATTGCTAATTATAGTTATATGCATGAAATCTGAAACGTGTATTTGACTCTAAACATTGAATATGGTCCTATTTGACTAAAAAAAACTACGAATTCAACCAATCTTTCTCTGGTCCTAATCGCTTCCTACCGAAAAGTCAAAAAGTTTCATTATCACACTTAGTTGGAAATGAAGACTGTAAAAGAAAATAGTGTATCATTTCCTTTTTCAATGTTCCTCATTAGCTAACATCTTCAAAATTAAAGGGATCTTTTCCATGATTAAATTAGATGGAACTCATTCTCCTTCTCAGTTGTGTGACGATTTGGTGAAAAAGACGAGTATCGTAAGAATTGAGAAATTAAATTATTGCTTTACGACGCGTCTACAGCTATTAATGACAATATTTACATTTTGATAATTATTGAGTATTTCTATTCTACAGAATATGTTCATGGTCAAGAAGGAAGCAAACACAAAGTCTCTTTTCTAGTGTTTCAAGTGGACTGTTCTCTCCACTCTCTTGGGGGTGGGGTGGTCTCTTCTTACACCTCGAATTTCACTCGGGACTTGGCTAGCAGAAAAAGTGTTTGTTGTTTTTCTCATGTCTACCGCTTGTCCACGCGATATCATAAGAAAGTATCCCGCATTATTTTAGGGGCGCACCTGTGGATATAAACGGTGTAATGCTATCTGCATAGGGAAGCCAATCCTGCAGCTGCGAAACGGAAAAACGTCATAGTAGGAACGGAATTTTTATATCATTCAAAATAAACTTGACTGAGTTTGCACTTAGTAATCTACCAAATATATGAGAAATAATTTAAGTTGCAATGTTTATCAAAGTAAGATTTTTCAGTTTACCTATAAAATATTTATATTTGCTTGTCTATTAACAAAATATGTTCAGGGGCATTAAAATGAAACTGACGGCATTCAGAGTTCAATAGCTATGGTTGTATTAAGAGGAACTGAATAAAACTTTAAATATGTATTAAGTGGATCAGTGTTTCTCAACCTTTTAATCGCCCCGGACCGGTCAACATTTGATAAATTTTCTGTTGCCTGCAAGGGGGAGGGGGAGGGCATGTTAATTGCGTATACTTTAGATCGTTTCGGTTTTATAATTTTATTTCTTCTCTCTTCTCTAATGGGGTTGATATTGGTATTTAACCGTTGCAGACCTAGTACATTCCCCAGAAGCTGATATCACTTTTTAGTAAGGCACCATATAGGCAATACCAGTTACCTCAAGTAATTTTCACGCACAGTTTCCTCTTCAGAGAGAAACACCTGAGCTCTGACGATGTGAAATCGAACTTAGGATTTTAATTTTGTCGAGAGCATTAAAGCCAAACAGGCACTCAAGGGAGATCTCTAATTAAAGGGTCTTTCTGAATCAATACTATTTTTGTTGATTCCGCTAATGTCGTAAATTCAAATAGTATAAGCAACATCACCTGAATATTACATAAAATAATACAAATATTTATAACTTGAGAACGACGCAAATCATGTGCGTCAAAAGCCTGCGTACTCTGGGAAAAAACCTTTACAATAATAGATTGCAACTAAAAGTTAATACTTTTTGAGCTATTTCGTTCTTTCTATAACTCTCTCAACATATTTGGCAAGGATTGAACTAGCTGGGTTGTTTTATCTGTGGATATTATGTTCCATTCTTCTACTCCGAAAGATTTGAGCATTTCCTTGGGTGTTATTACGTTCTCCCTGATTATTCACTCGAGTAAATCCCACAAATGCTGTATTGTGCTTAGGTCTGGGGACTAGGTTGACTTTCGGAATTGGTTTGAGACATGTCAGAACAGCCATGGCGCATCACAATGACTTCACAATGTGAGCCATTTGCTTGGTACCTTTGTCCCACTGAAAGTAAAAATCATGACTCACAGCAAATTTCTTGGCATATTTCCGCGGGTATTTTACTTCAATAAGTTCAAGTAACCGATTTTAAACATTGTTGATTCAATAAATTTCAGATTACTAGCCGAAAGGCTTCCAATGTACCCCCAAACATTATGCCTCCTCCTCCATGTTTGATGGTCGAAAAAGGATTCTCTTTCTTAAGATCTGTCCAGGAATTTTTGCAGGCATATTTCAGTGTTTTTTGATGCGAAATTGCAAAAATTACTTTCAATTTAATATATTACACTTTTTAAAAAAAATATGTCTTAATTAGGTGTTTTTTGGCAAAGGCCCTTCTCTTAGCTTTGTTCATTCGAAAGATAAATGGCTTCTTGAGTGCAACTCGGGCATGATAGTCATCCTTTTTTAGTTTTCTTCGAATTGCAATTAAAGTCACACTTTTTTGCAATATCTCAGCAACACTTTTAGCTATTTGTGAAGCTTATAGTCTTGAATTTATTTTTGTAGAGCGTATTGCAAAGCAAGATTCTTGAGGTGGCAATGCAGACGGGTCACCGTATCTTGGCTTGGTCGTTAAAATTTTAGTTGATTTGTAGTTTTTGAACACTTTTTGAATCAATTATTGTCTCCCATTAACAATTTCAATAATTGCTTAAAAAATTTCCTCCTTTTCTGAAGATCTATGAGGATTTTTCTTTCAATAATATATGGATCTCTATTCTGCTGCTTGTCATGGAACCACAAAAGCTTTAAAATCTCAAATCCTAAATAAATCGTAAAAGAAGCTTGTAATTACTTAAAAACACGATTTAGTGCAATTATTTTACAATAAAATGTCTTTAAAAGCTCTATTTTGTAAGTGTGCGCAGACTTTTGGCGCAGATGGTTGGTGATTCTTTGGGGGCCATTCTTGTTTTCTCTCATTAAGGTGAATTTTGTTGCTGTTGTTTGAATAAGGAAATTTTGAAGAATTGCTGATAAGTATTTTGATTTTCTAAAGCGAGATTTTAATAGTAATTATAGCATAAACACGTATGACGATTGCCTGTACACAGACTTTCGGAGGCAAGTGTACATTCCTTCCAAACTCGATACAATTTAAGTAACATGTTTTTAATTTTAGAACACTTTACATTGTGTTGCCACTAGGGAAATCAATTAAATTCATACGTGCAATGAACAGTTGGGTTTTTACAACAAATACGTAAGCATTCGATATATCATTACTTGCGAAAGAAAAACTTCTGTTTACCCAAGATACCAACACTGACAACTTAATCAGGATCCTTTTTTGTTCCAAGTGAGATTTTTCTATTTGATTGAAGGGAAATTCCGGGAGCTGATTCAAACAGGGTTATTTGTTTTGCTCTCGAAAGCGCTCACCCGTGTGATGGTCGATTGAAAACAGAACGAAATAAGTTGAATTCCGAGTTTCTATCCAATTCATTGAAAAGTTTCCCGTATTTGTTTTGTAGCCTTAAATTCTGTGAATGGACTACGAATCAAGTTTGGGGAGTGAAAAAAATATTGTTTTCCCCAAGTACACCTAGTAGATTTCTGTGTATAAAAAGATTCAAGTCGTGAATACACTAAGAATGCTTAAAATATCATTTTTAGGAAGACAAGTATATGGTACATTAATTGAATTATTGTTTGTTTCTTAACCCGCGGGGCGCCCCGCGCAGTATGAAGTAAAACGGGCATTATTGCCGACAGACTTCGTAACTTAGAACCGTAAACAAATGGTGGTGAAAACACCTGAACTAACATTCCACTCTCCAAAACTTCCATACCACACCAACTTAAGTACCTTGAGCTTCAACAGGTTTAACTATCTCAGCATAGATGATCTTGGTAGCCTAATTGTCACGAACTGGTAGTGAATTCGAGCCCAAGTGCCATTGAAAAATTACCGTGTAGTGGGGTTGGTGCACGTTAAATATGTCGAGGCTTAAAGTGATCCCGTTCATGTGGTGTGGTAGTTTGGAGAGGGGAAGGTACCAGCTCGCGCGGGTATCGGCTTTGGCACCATTGTTCAAAATTACGAGGTGCGTCACCAATGGCCCTCATGTTACACTGTAATGCGACGTTAATAAACACATACTCTCATATGCTTGAGCCTAAGCATGCAAGTTTGTTCAAAAAGTACCCCACATTAAATTTTATACTCACAGTACAGATTTTAAAACATTGCCACTGTGCATAGTTTGAGGTGACAGCTAAATGCACATGCCTGACTTCTTTCCCTTCGTTACAGTCGTTTCCTGCAGGCGGTCGAGCGAAGTGCTGTTATGCATGCTCGTCGGATTTTCATTCCTCTAAAGTTTACTTAACGACTTAAGCAGAAGTACTTAATAGAATTTTTTGTCGAAAGCTTGGTAATTTTCTAAGGGAAACAAACAGTAAGATTCAGCACGTGTTTAAATTCCACATAATTAGGGAGGTGTTTAACCAATTTTAAACGGGACGTACTTTGGTAGAGAGGGATCAGCGTTCTGAGAGGCCAAGGCCACTCGAGAAGAAGCTGTTGTTGAAAAGGTGGAAAATCGGATGATGGAACATTGTCGTTTAACCGTACGAGAGACCGCTGTCAGTGGAATAGAAAAAAACCCTGTCTTGCAGTTGCGCAAGAACTACTGGACACTATCAGAGTTAAACCTGGCTTCTTTTGATTTCTTGGTGTTCCCAAAAATGAAAATGCTATTGAAAAGATTCCGTTTTCAGAATAGAGATGAGGTAAAGCAGAAGGTTATGATGGAGTCAAACATCAGTAAAAAGAAAGTCTTCCAGAAGTGTTTTCGGCAGTAGAGAAGGAATACTAAGCTAAGTATGTGAAGAATTTGATTAGGATCCTAATTGACTTTTTCTGGCCGAAGGTCGAATATTTTTTCATCAGACCTTGTATCTCGAGTGCATCTCTTTATAGCTAGTTCTTTCGTTGCACTGGAACTCGAACCCACGACTCGAGAGAAGCAACATCGGCAACAAATTATTGACCATGACTACCTGGCTACCGAGGTCAACACTTTCTTTTCGAATGTTACTTAACTCTAATTGATTTTATAGCCATAAAATAAAAATTAACTTTCTTTCGAATTACTTATTATATCAAACGAATGTCAAACTTGATGGTGTAGCGCAATAGATTACAACGGCCATCTAAAATTTCCAAAGTAAACTGTTACAGTTTATAGAAGCAAAGCAACAAAGGCTATACAGCCATATATAAAAAAAAATATATGTATTACAAAGGCAAGCATATAGCCAAAGCAATATATATATATACTTAACAAAGTCTATACAACAGGTTTATACAGCAATAGCAACAAAGGCTATTATCCCCAAAAAGTAAACTTTACCTGAAAGAAGTGGATAAATTTGAAATAATACTCTCAGCATAATAGTGCCAGCACATATCATCAAAATAATCGATCAGTTACTCTTTAATATGCCAGAGACTGAAGTACACAAAGAATATATTGGCGCCTTAACTATCGGCCTGCATTTTGCATACATATTGAGTTACGTCAAATGATAAACGGTCACTTGGCATCCGATCCATCATGAACACTTCAGCTGGATTTATAATAAATTTTAGAGGGGTACTTTGCTTCCAGTCAAGAATAACCTAATAATGTCCCATTTAGAACCTATTTAAATTTGTGGCATATTTCGAGTTTTTTATCCGTATTTCTTGCAGATGCCCTGTTTGATGTCAAGAGCTATACACTTTGAGAAACAAAATTAAACTGCTTTTAACGTGATGTATACACAATAAATGCCAGAGAATAAGTTACATATATATATAAATCATGCAAATATAGTTCATATTTAATCCTTTAAGAGATACCGGCGTATACATCCGTCCTTTCAAAGTACGATTCTTTTCTTTGTGCTGCTATCAGTGTAAAACTGTTCCGAAGGCTTTGGAATGCAATAAAATTACCTTTACAGTGTTTGAAAAGGATTTACTTATTTCAGAGAAAAATTTGTCTTTTTCCTTCCCCCACCCCCTAATTACACTCCACATGTGCACCTATGTGAAAAACGGTGGCACTAGAGAGCAAATCGCGTACCTTTTAATCGACAGTTAGAGGTTAATATAAATAAATGGAATAGAAAATAATTTTGATTTTGAAAGAAGAAATTTAATTTAAAGTTAATTCGTTGATTGCCTGTTTATATCACAATTCAAAGTGACAGAGAGCTATTGGCGACGGACCTCTTAATTTTAACTCATGATCAAGTAATGAGGATGACACCTGAAATAGTAATCCTTTCTCAGAGCTTTGACATGCTGTTAATGTGAGGATTTTGAGCTTTAAAAGATTAAACGTGTATCATCCCTTCTACATAGCGGACCTTGACTGACTGACGCCAAGATCAAACCAACAACTCCACAAAAACAATGCTGGCCTTGACTTCGTAACCATGACCCCTTTCCTACCTCATTTTTGTAGTTATTTTCAGTGTTTCACAAGGGTAGGGTACGAGAGGTTTAAACCTCGTCCCATACACATACACCAAGAGATTTTTAATTTATGGCATTAGGGTTACGCTTTGGAGATTTCTCCTACTTGTTTTCTTTCAGTGATGCCCCCTCTATAAAGATAGTTTATGTAAGCCATTATATGCTCAGTGGCTGAGAGGTAACATTTCACGCTTCCACGCCACAGGTCCGAGGTTCTAATTCTGGGCTGGGCAAGGTCGACTCAGCCTTTCGTCCCTTAAGTGGGTCGATAAAATGAGTATCAAGCTTGTGTGCTTTAGGAACTAAACTTTGGGAATTTCGCGTCAGACTGACCACCTGATTGGGACATCTGTTGAGGCACCTCAGTGCCCAAGGTCAAGTATACTGAGATGAGAATAGTAGATCTTGAACAAAATAGTATACTTAATATGTTTTCTTGACTAACAAGTTTAATATAAAGAAAGTTTTTATTTTTAATTCTTAATGTTGTATTCTCATTTTAATTTTAATATATTTCTCATTCTATTTGATTCTCTTGTACACTATAGACTTTCAGAAACCAATTATTTTAATCTTCCATTTCATTATTCCTTTACACGACAGAAAACTACATATTTTAGTCTTGGTATTAAATTGCTATGATAAAACATTTGGTTATGACGCATTTAAATGTATTTCTAGGATACGCATATGTCATAAAGTAGCAATATATGAATAAATAGAAAGTCAGAGATGAAGGCTTCATTTCAGTGAAACTCGCTAATGCAAATTTAAATATCAAATAGCAGTTAACAAGATTTCTATGTCAATTTTATTAAACTTATATCTCAACGTTCAAAGCTAATCCAATTTACTAAAAGAAGTTTTGAATACGAATCTTAATCTAATTTGCATATAAGTTAAAGTGCTGTAGCTTTATCAATATAATGGATAGATGGAATTGTATTTCCGTGTTAATTTCTGCATAGATTAAATGAAAATATTGCCTTTGTACTTAATTATAATTTAAATGTACTTTGTGAGTCATAAAATTCATATGAAAGATGAGACATATTTTTATTTATGTAGAACTCCCATTTACGTTTTGTTATGTAATTTATACAACGCGAAACTATTTTCTGTTTTCATTAGTAAATGGAGGCCATGGGTAACCTAGTGGATAGAGCATCGGGCTCCAGATCGGAAGGCCTGGGTTCGATGTTCGATGCCACCAAATACCCTCCGAGTACACACGGAGTACCTTACCGTTGAATCAGTGGGTCTGAAAGTTTTGTGGGTGGTCGCAGCAGAAACCACGGGTGCAGGGTGCTGGAGAATATTTCCCTCCCCTCCAGTTCATGCCAAAATTGTGAAGGTGGAGATAGGTGGTGTCGCCATCTATCGTATAGAAGTCCAACCTGTCTCAGACTCTGGCAACCTTCTTTCTTTCCCTTCGTAAAGGACACGCCAACAACAGCAACATTAATAAATGAGCTGCAGTTGCAGAGTGGCCACATTATCACGAAACTCATAGTGGACAACGATTCTGTCGGTTCGTGAGTTCTAAGTGCTAATGGAGACCTATTGCATACAGGGACTAATGAATGATAAATTTGTCGAGATTCGACTCAAAGTCTTCATGATAGCGTGGTGTGGAAAGTGGAATGCCAGCTCAGGTAACAAAATTACTGTTTGTTGCTAATGACCTGCAGATTCTGAAGGTGAAGTACTGTACAATTAATCAATCAATTCAATAATATAACTAATGACTTCTTTACGTATATTACCGTTCAAATACTTTGTGGTAGATTAAGACTCGCTCATATCGCAGGGGCTGAAGTAATTACAGACATGGAAGATTTATTTAATGTGAAATTCAAAATACAGCGTGTTCGGGCTTAAAGTAACCAAAAGTTGTGGCTTATTATTGAGAAACTACCCATCAGATGTAATAAACTGCTCATCCTTGGATTGGAGAGCATTATTCGGCAACCGCAGACGATAAACTTGTTACTCTGACTTTATTAGTAAAGAGATGCGGACGTCACAGCCAAAGGTACAGTGCGTACTTTGGTTAACAGAATTTAAATCAGTCAAGCGTGTACAGTGATGTATTCGAACAGAATGGAATGTCGATCCTCCGACATCCAAATCTATTCCACCAATGAGAAAGAATTTTAAAAGAGACGAGAACTTTGGTACCTCAAACTGCCAAACATCCTTAAGTTTTCGTGACAGAAGACACTATTGAACGACACTGTCGCGATTCATTTTGTAGGATCCCTGATAAGTCTATTAGGCAAGCCAGTAACGACATTCCATTCAGTTCGAACACGTCGCTGTACACGCGTGACTGATTTAAATTCCGTTAACCAAAGTACGCACTGCACCTTTTTCTGTGGCGTCCGCATCTTTACTAATAAAGTCATTATAACAAGTTTATTGTCTGCGATTGTGCCGAATAATGCTCGAACGTGCGACCAATCGGACTAGACCCAAAAAATCTCGGAAGGGGTTCCAATTCACGGATGAGCAGTTTATCCCATTCTGATGGGTAGTTCCGCAATAATATTGCATAATGTTTGGATACTTTAAGTTAAGATATCCTGTATTAAAAATATTTATACTCTCGGAGAGTATTATCTAATCGATTCTGAATGAAATATACAGGGTGTCCCAAAAATAATAGCAAAATTCTGCACCACCAGATTCCTTGTTGGGAGTGCATAAAAAATGCCCAGAGAAATGTACTTGTATGTGGTCCAGAGTTAACGAGAAAGATAAGAAAAAACAAAGTATGACGCCACAGCCATATTGGATACATCAACAGAAGCATTTCCAAATATTTATAAAGGCAGGTGTTCCGTGCAATTGATCGTGTAGCTGAACAGTGCGACGTTAATATTCACTCACTCACTCACTCCGTGCAATTGATATGTGCACACGTTGCTGCAGCGCGGTGGCCACCATAGTACAAGCAATATGCAGACGAGCAATCAATGTAACTAAGTCCGTTTATCCCTTTCAGACCCGAATTATTTTTATCTTCAAACATTAAATCCTTCTGGTTATTAATACTATATGGACCCCAAGGACATTGGGAAAAATAATAAAAAAATTCCCGCTCTCCCCCTGGAACGTACACGGTACCCGCACAATGTTGCGGGCTGGGCGTTATCTGTGAAACAGGTCACCCATGAAATTTTGTGAGTTACATATTTTTAACTTTCTACATAAGTTGATAAAAGAAACAATCTTAATTCAACTAAAATTGTTACAAATATGGAAACTATTGATGAAAACTAACTCTTTTATTAATTCATTATTTATTTACTGCAAAAATCTTTTGTTTTGTTTTTGACAAGTATAAATAACCATTGCATTTTTCACAACATGTTTTCGAACTGCTTTCGTAGTTTTCAAATCTGCACTTGCGACGCCTTGAAATGTCATCAACACATCAAAACGGCTATACATGTCAAGCCTTTTATCCTGGAATGGCCAGAATAAAAGCCATGACATGTATAGCAGGTGGATTACAGCGCTTCAATCTTTTTGTTAATGGAATTACACAACACTGTTATCTTCATCATCCGTTAAAACACTTTTGTTAGTAGGTGGACAGGCTGACAACGCTTCAACTATCTCTTACTTAATTTTTAAGCAGTCCATTTTGATTTTTAGAGGAATTTTATTTGATATTGCATCTTGTTTGCACAGAAACCAAGAATTGGCAACAGCTAAATCAATGTAATGAATGTGTTCAAGAGACTTTTATGTTAGAGAACGATCCAAAATTGTCTTTTCATTTCAAATATTTCCATGTGTTTTTTCATCGCTCTCATCTGAACTTGATTCTCCTTCCAGTATACGCGCTTCATATGTTTTGTTCACAGCATTGTCATCAACCGATAGATCACTAAGTTCTGATCTAAGTTCAATCTGATTTATTCATCAATTGAAAAATGTTTTCTGTGAGAATTCTTATCCTTTTAGACACCTGAAAAAGTATTTGGTTAAAAGTTAACAGTATTCCATGAAAAATAACAAAACGTATCAGAAAATTTTACTATTTAAAAAAATAGATATATTTAAACCACACCATACTAACTACCACCGGGAAACCCAGGTTTTTTTTGGGGGGGAGGGGAAGGAAGAGATATGGATGCAGATATATGTGGAGAGGATAAATATTTCATACTCCTCAACAAATGTAGGAAAAGAAAATTAATTGCAAAAGAGAGAGAGAGAGAAAGAAAAAAGGGACTCATCCGTGGAGACCCCGAAGAAAATTTGGTAATAATTATATAACTATATATATATATATAATTTTTATGTAGGCTTTCATGAAAATCATTGAAACAGAAAAGAAAATTCGCATGGTAAGTACTTACCTTTACAGCTGCAGTGACTCAAGTAACGCCCAACCCGCACAATCGTAAGGGTAACGAAATCCCGAACCCTAGAAGCCACATTATTAGAGTACAGTTATTATTTTTTTCTATTTTACATTAATACAAAAATTTGTATCCAAGCAATAAGAAATATATTGATAATTACCTTTTTATGATAGATAAAAATAAAACGTGTTTTCGTTGTATTTGAAAATCAAGTTAGATTTGCCAGCTGAAAGTAAAACATGGACTACACCCACCGTCTGTTGATAAAAAAATGATACTTTACGCCTTCTACAAACACGCTCAATCGTTGTATTCGGGACTTTTTTTACATACGACTATTCCTGAAGCAAAAATGTCTAACTCGCATTATCATGCGGGTTGGGTCTTAAAGGGTTATGTAGTCAGTAAGTTTCCATACACCAACTCTTTGAGATTGATCTATAGGGAAAAAACCCAAAGGGGTGAGATTTGGAGATCGTTGGGATCATAGAACTGGACCCTTACGTCCAAACCAGGGACAAATATCATACACGGAAGCACAGAAATGCGCCAAAGCCCATCATCATCCATTCTTTACCATTTTTCGTACTTTTCTCGTAAACTATGATTTGTAAAGGTACAGTTCTTGGGACATTTTTTATGTACTCCCAACGTGGAATCTGAAGCTTGGGCGCTATTTTTGGGAAACTCTGCTTGTAACTTTCTTTAAATAAAGCTTCTACGCGACTAAGTTTGAATAATGCACAATTATTTTTCAAGCAGGGTTGACCATCAGGTTATTTTCCGTAAATCAGTGCTCCTGTGAAGCTTTCAATAACTTTAAAAACCTTAACTGGTCCTTTTTACTGACACTTCGCTATATTCTCCGATAACTATCTCTTAACTTTATTGAAAACTTGGTCATGGTACCAAAAAATTGTCTCATGTGTTCGAGATCCAGTGCCACTGAAGACCCACCATGTAGAAGGGTTAAGGCACATTGTTGTTGTGTCCTTCCCGGAGGGAAGGAATAAAAGTTTCCAGAGGCATATTAGACTTCTATACGATAGATGGCGACACCACCTCCACAGTTTAGGCATGAAACTGTGGAGGGACATAAATTTTTTATGATATATTTATTAGGATTCCTAATATAAACTATATAAAATGAGATTTTTGTTAATAAACTCAAAAATTTATTTTTTACAAAATTTTTATGTGATAAATGGGTTAAATTTTACAATGTTTGATAAAATATTTCATAAATTATTACAAAATTCAAAATTAGCTAAAAGCACATTTCAGTATTATGAGAAAGGTGTTCTTTAATTGTATGTGAAAAATTTCAAGAATGTACATACAACACATTTTGAGAAAAGTTACATCGAAAACAGCCAATTTAACATTGTCATTATATTATATATAGAGAGAGGTTTCCAACTCTCTTTAATAAAAAGGCAGAACTGTACTTAAAAGAAAAAGTTGGATAAACTTTATTTATCCTTCCATCTTGATAAAAGTTTAAGTCAATCTATACAAGTAATTCAGCAGTAAAAGTTTTCATTTCTAACAAAAGTTATATATAACTAAAATCCAAAATCTATTGATATATAACATGGCTTATTTTAAACGGAATAAACCATAATCTTTCAGCATTTGACATAGAAGAAAAATTTCTTGGTAACCCTAAGATCTTCTGTGCATCTCATTATAACGAATCTCTGGAAAGTTAGTTACGATTTTTACCTCACGACAGTATTCGCTTCAGAATCACCGCTGTAACTTCAGAAACTACTGGACCTAATGTCATTTTTATGCAAATTTGAGTAATTGAACGATTCTTAGTTAAAGATTTATCTTCAAGAACAACATCAAAGGAGGGATTACAAAGTCATTTCTATTTATTCTTATAATGGATTAAAAGTTTCGCATAGGTTAAATGAGGAAATAAGTAAAGGGCAACGTTAAAAATAATAATTAACTAATTTTTTAGGTAAGATCATTCATTTATTTTTCAATATGCTTAATATAAATGTATAAAAATGAAGTTATATCAGAACCAATAGATGAAATATACTCTTTCAAGTTGTTCTGAATTATTTTTTAAAATTTGTTTCTTTATATTAAATAAAAACATAAAAACCCTATCAATCGGACGAGGAAAAGTATCCAGTGACGAAGCATATTTTTTAATTATCCCAAAATGGAACGAGAAGGTGAACCAATCAACTGTCTTTGCCTCATTTAGTAAATTTATCACTCTGCCCATCCAATATAGTGGTTAGGGACGCTAACTAGGGAGCAGTAGGGCCTGGGTTCGAATCCCGGAGATGGCATGGATGTTTATAAATGCCTTCAAGGCGGCGCTAGCCGTCGAGCCGCAAGTCCTCTCGTGAAGTTGGTGGTGTGGGAAGAGAGGTGTGAGGCCCCTGACCTCCTCCTCCCTCAAAATTGGAGTGAAACCGAGCAAAATCATACTGTCACCTGGATGGTGCTCAAAGCTAAGGTTAACGACAGGCGTAAGAAATCTAGCCCTTAGCAGCGATGAATTTCGTGAACTTCTATCTGACTTTACTGTCGATCAGGTGGTATAAGCAACGACAACAGCAGTGATTCTATTTAAAAAAAACTCATATTATATTCAAATGTAACTTTTATGTGCATGTGGAAAATGAAATTAAATATTGAGAACCTATTCACAGTTATTAAGTCAATTATAAATAATTTAAGGCAAAATAAGAATGTATTAACAGTTACTTACAAAAGAATTAAATTGTGACATAGTTAGAATGAACCCTTTTTTATAATTAATTAGTTAGATGGACATTATTTTATTTTTAGAATGTTAGATTCGCATTGTTTAATGAACGGATAGTTAAAATGACAATTTGTATGATTAGGTATTTTACTATTGTTGATGGATAGAATGGAGTTGTTTTATGTTTTGATAATTAAATTGATAT
>BMAV01016645.1:81210-103904 GCA_019973955.1 Trichonephila inaurata madagascariensis | reverse complement strand
TAATAACCCGCTACTAAATTTTTTAAGGCAAAGTTCGAACATCAAGTTATATAGTTAAGAGCTATGTACACTGCCACTGCAAGTATCTAAAGCACCTTTTTAAATGAAACAAACTATAAATTCTTAAAAATATGGTACAAATAATTAAATTTTTTTTGAGATATAACTTAATAAGGTGAGAGGAGGCAAGTTTTTCTTCTTTTGAAACGTAAAAAAAAATTCATAGGCACCGATTTTTAAAAATACTTTCAAGTGATTTTTTTGAATTTGAAACATATAATAAAAAGAGTATTTTAAAGAACTGTTTCACAAATTGAGAAGTTTAAACTCAAAGGAAAAATTGTGATTTGAAAATGTTTTACTTTGACTCTTCAATTGAATTCATTTCAGCAGTTCAAAATTTCATACGACACAAAATCTTCGATAAAAGCACTTCTACTTTTCGGTGAAATGTTAAAATACCTTTTTATCTGTGATGTGACAAGTCTACATAAAAGAAGAAAAAAACTCTCAAATCCTAACAAAATCGAAAGCTAACGTTTCTATAAAGCATTTACTGAAAATGCTTTGTAGCTGAAGGATATATCAAAGTTTTGATATTTTTAATACTAGCTCAGTTTTTCCTTCAATTATATATTTATAAATAAAATATAAAATTATATAAAATACAAATTTATAGTATATGTAAAATAAGAAATATATAACATATATTTTTTACCCTACAAAATAAATAGTTTGATTTTAGAGCTGCAGCATTCATTCAATGAAATTGTTCACATTAAAAGGTTTCGAAAAATATTTTAAGAGAGTGAAAAAAAATATTATGTTCTTAGATATATTTTGCTTAATTCTCAATAAATATTTGTTACAATCATGTTCCAATTAATCGGTAATCCAAAATTTTAAGAAGTATTACTTATTTTGCTACCACAAAATATTTTGTAAAATGTAATAATAAAACCCGCGAAAATGAAAAAAAAAAAGTACTTGAAAGGAAAATCTTCAGAAAATTTTCCATGTCTGATGGAAATTTTTGCAACGCGACACACATTTTGTTCTTTATTGTATTCATGACTGCATCTGTAGTAAATATATCACAAAAAATTGAATGTGATTTTAAAGATACATAATTTAGTGAACTCATCAAAAAAAATTTCCGTTTTCTCTGAATCATTTTTAGCAAAAAGGTTAGTTAATTATAACATTGAATGCAATCTTTCAAAATTTTCATCGTTTTCTCAATATAAATTTACGCAGTTAATGAAATTACAAATATAATTACTTTGAAAGTGGTAAATATCTCCATGTAATATAAAATGGACCTACAACACTTTAAAAGAAAGGTTCAAATTATGAATCATAGAAAAGTTAATCAATTTTTTTATAATTATTATATCAATTCTGTAATCTCGAAAAAAGGTTTAAAACTTTAATGACAAACCTCAATTTAATAGTTTGCATATATTAATAAGCATAATTTGATTATTTCTCACAAACAAAAATGTTCAATATTAATTTCTTGACTCCACTTATAATTTTCTTAATTGTAAAATGGTGAGGTGTATCAGTAAAAATTGAATCAATCTATATCTGGGATTCTATAATCACGAAGCTGTGATACATAAGTTTGTTAAAATAAATAAATAAATAACAACCGTGTTTCTTTCTTTTTGTGTGTGTTAGTAATCCGTGGTTGCTAAAATTTATTATTTTCAATAAAATATGTAATACATCTTTAGAACATAAAGCGGAAACTTATTTATGAGGATTTTGTATGTTTTGAAATTGTCAGCATAATGGGTTACACGAACGAATTTTTCAATTCCTACTATTAGTTCACTCTCTCCCAGTATATATATATATATATATATATATCTTGTTCAAATTTTCAATGTTTAAGGTATCTGACTACGTTCGGAACCGTGATTTTGCAAAAGCGTATAAATGGATAATATTTATGATATTTAGAATCACTTAGATTAGAAAATGTATATAAAATTGTTTTAAGAATAGTATTACAATAAAAAATTATTTAAGTACAATATTTTGACAAAAAAATGAACATAGAATGACAAATTTTCAAAATATCCTTCTTTTGTGAAAAATGCTTCTATTACAATAATATTTTGCCAGTATATAGCTCAGACCTCTGTACAGAGGCTCAACTAGAATTTTTAAAATATATAACTTAGAAGTGGAGTTTATCCATGTTTTACGACAACAGAAGGTAGAAATTTTAAGAAAAAAGCGCCGATAATTATTTCAATGGGTTGTAATTAAAAATATGTGAATGTTTCCAAAAAAATAATCCAGACTCTCAGGAGAAGTCTTTACTTTATATAAGCAAAATATTATTATTTTAGAAAATTTTTTATAAAAGGAGAATACTTTGGGAAAAGGTTATTCTGAGTTAATTTTATGCCCAAATATTGTATTTAAATGATTTTTTTTTATCAAAATGTCCTTAAAACAATTTTATATACATATTCTAATCTAATTGACACTGCATATCATGAAAATTATCCATTCATGCACTTTTTAAAATCACGGTTCCGAACGTAGTCGGATACCTCAATAAAATACTTTTTATTCATCCACTGAAGTTCAAACACATTTTGTAAACGTTTAGTGGAGGACACTTAATGTTAATACAATTTTTTTCCAATATTAATTCATTAATTTAATTTAATAAACGAATTTTTTTTCTTTGTTGACTTAAATAGGTATCGTCTCTAATTTTTTTTTTTTTTTTATATATATATCACTTGTTTTTTAAAGCATACGTGACGCTATATCAAGGAGGTAGATGTTGAATATTTTGGAGCAAACATTTTTGGATCACTTCGTGACTATGGATAAGTATTGGACCTATCAATAGGCCCCATATACCAAAAAGTATGAGGTGTAATAGTTTGCGGGTAAGGTCTTACTATTTGTTTTATTATGACTATGACAGAATCTATGCAGATTAACTGAAGAAGGGCCAGGTCTTCATTGCTGCATTTTACTATACAATGAACAATTGTGTAATATTCTGATAAAAAACGACTCAGTATGATCGCAAAAATTGTCTTTCGTCTTGCTGACTTATTTCGGGATTTGGTGAGCAATATGAGTTTGAAATTTTGATAGATAAATAGACCAGCGTTTTTCAAACAGTCGGGTGCACCCCCCTAGGGAGGCGTGATAACTCTTTAAGGGGGCGCGAGCATAGGGAAAAGTCGTAAACAAGAGATTATTTTTTTTAAAAAAAAAATATTAATTTACTGAAAATAAACAAACAAAACACATCCTGATATAATAAAAAATAAAATACACATTTACACTGATATAATAAACTTATAAATGTATCAGTACCTGCTCAACAAATTTTATAATTTAACAATACTATGAAAACAAGTTTAATAATTACCATTGATCCTAAGGGCTTGTCATGTATAAAATTATAAGCAAAAATTAACTCTTATTTTGATAATTTGTATGGTTTATATTTAATCCAATAACTGCTGATAAAAAGTTACTGGATTCGTTCTCCAATGCCACGGTTTTCCACGTAAGCATGCGTGTGTCATGTATTGAGAGGGCGGGGGAGAAAGGGAATTTCTAAGCAAATCCTCTGAAATAAAGTAAATCTTTCGCAGATTCTGTCAAGGTCCTTTTATTGTAATCCAAAGCCTTCGGAATAATTTTATGGATAACAATGCACAGAAGAGATCGTACTTCGGAAAAACGTATATATATGTTCGTGAGAATCAATGCTTTGGCTGCTCGAAACGTTTATATACGCCGGTGGTACTTCCGAGGTTAAAGTCGCATTGAAGATTTAGCGTCGAAGTTTTGTGTTATTGAATTCAATACATTGTTATTGTAAGGAAGGGGGGCGCGATGAAAATGATGACTGAATATTGGGTCGCAAATGTGGAAAGTTTGAGAAGCACTGAAAAAGACGGATAGATGCAACTAATGTTTCACAAATTATGGCTATTCATAGTAGATATATCGATAAGATAAGATTTTCTGAGAGATGTGTTAGTAGTTCAAGTCACATATTTTGAATTAGGAGTAGAAATTACTATTTTAATCGTTACGTTTATTTGAAAAAAGAAAAAAAAAAAACATTCCATTCAATGAGTATCAACATTTACATAAAATAAATTCAAAAATCTATCGTATATTTAACACATGCGTTATTGTTTAAAAACAACTGCAAAAAGAAGCAAATGCATGTATAAAATTCCAAGACAAAACTGGAACAGCAAACTTACTGTTTTCACCAAATTTAACTTTTTATTAGTTGTAGATACAGTTACTATATAAAATCAAACATTTCTCTTTATGTTTAAACGTTTCTAATATTATATAATTATATAATTATCTAATAATAACTGTAAGAAAGATGATATAAGAAGTATATTAAATGTAAGACAATTATAAATGTAAATAAAAAAATTGTAATTTATAAGATTTATAAGAAAAATATAAAACTAAAGCACAGAAAAAAAAGATATTTTAAACTGTACTTTACTTTAACATTATTATTATTTTTTTTTTTTTGAATTTTTATTTTACGGGTATTTTTTGATATTTCCGAAGTTAAAGATATTTCGGTATTCACAAGAGCGTTAAAAATTATCTGGGGAAACATTTTGTGTGTCTTGACATCGAAGTTCAAATGTTATTTTTTTTATTCATGGTTTGCATATGTAAGAATCTTTTTTAGAATTATTTGAAACATGGCTCTGTAAAACGAATACATAATTGTTTGATGATTAGTAACTCCCATTATTTTTATGTTTCCCCATGCTTTTATTTTTATGATATTTCTAAAAATTTTGAAACAGTTTATTGATGTTTCTCAGGGATATGATAGTTAACGAGAAAGAGACTTAGAAAATACGGACAATATACCAAAAATTTTGACACGAATCAAATCATTATCATAGAAATGCAGAGCATATGAGGTGTTTGATATTGTTGAAATATCACGATAGAAGCATCATTATATATATATATATAATTCAGGTATCTATAGAGTTACCGCTTTGCGTTCTAATAAAAGGGAAAAGATTTCTGAAAATTACTTGGGAAATCAATAATGCTATGCTCTTTAGTAAATTTAGAGAAAATTATAGCGTCTATTTCTCAAAACTGATATAAAAAATTATTTCGTACTCACAGCAATTATCTTTGAACCAAAGTAATGTAAAAATAAATGCAATTAACCACGATTGTAATGATTATTTTTAAAATAATGATTAAGAATTCATTATAACCACATTGATGTACATTTTTTGCGGTCTATGAAGTCACAATACGAAGAAATCGTCTGACTAATTAGTTTAATTAGTTATTGTAACTAAATAATTATTAAGCATGCTATTACATTCAGATAAATTTATAAGTAATTGCTATCTTTGATTTTGTCAGACATTTTCCTCTTGATTAAAACCTTACATTAACTTAATGTTTAAAATTAACAAAGAAATCTTAGAAATGTTCCCTGTAGTTTTATACAAGTGCTTCTTTAGATTTCGATTTGAAACTAAACTAATATCTTACTCAAAATAACTTCTGAGTCAAGTAAATTTAACTCTCTCTGTATGAAAAGCATTAATACTATAAATTGTTATAATATGTTACAATATTTTTAATGAAAATTATCTGGGTAATTATGTTTAATAAGTTTTGAATTGACACGCATAGCTGGAGTAATTAATACTGGCCCGTTATATATTTCCCTGCAGCATTATTTGTATCATTACACTTTTTTTTCTTTCATTTCTCCACGTAGAAACAACATTAACATAGACTATTTTTTTTTAAAAAAAAATGTCTTTTAAATCAATAAATTCCCCTCAAAGATAATTATAGTAACTTGCTTCATTCTCAATTTGCAGAAACGTTAAATTATTTAATTTTCTCAAGAAAATGACTTATTCCATTAACTTAATGCTCTCATTTTCAATGTTCAAACTACATTAAATCCAAGCATTTTTGTTGCGCTTCTTTTTTCCCATTTATTGAAGGGTTGACAAAATTCTTAAGTTTTTTTTTTAATTTGTAAGATCTTTTATTTTGATTTAACAATCTCAAATCTCATACATGTACATTTTGTAACGTACAAATGTACGTTGCATCTAACTTAATTTCAAATGTTTCCAGCAAAGCTATTTATCGAAATGTAAATGACTAAGCAAAAAACGAAAAAAAATCACGGAGAATTGAATTAACGATATAATTTCAAACTTACAAATTAACTTATGATATTAATTAAACTCAAAATATTAAGATTAGAAATCTCTTATTTAATTAATATTCTTCTTCTTTGTAATCCTTTTGTTTAATGTGTGTGTGAATAGTTATATAATTTTAAATAAGTTGTATTTAATTGATATGTATGAATCCTTTTTTTTTCTATTGTTACACTCAGGTACTATATTTCACATGAATGATTAAACAGAAAAATTAATAAAACACTTGTATTACAAATGTGATCAGTGTGTGACTTTTAATTTAATAAGTTAAAATATTTTACAGTACTTTGAAAATTAATTAAATCTAAAAATTTGATTATGAGTACATTATTCTAACATTTTATGTAAAGAACTTATTCAATTAATTTCATCTGTTCGCACAATGGTTTTTTAATATTACATAAGCTATCCTTTTGAAATCTAATAAATTAAATGAATAATTGTATTTTATTGTCGTTAGTTAAATAAATGACCGAATTGTGTCTAGTCATTGTTGAAATGATTAAAATATTAAAATTTTATCAAATAAATGAATTGCATCCATCTGTAAGGTGTTTTCTGAGATGAAAAATACTGTAATTTTGCAGTTTAAACAATATTTTGAAACATAATTTAGGATTATAAAAAAATGTTTCCTGCATCATCAAATATCTGCTGTTTGCAGAAAATATGAATAACTCGAACTTTCGTGGAATTAATTTTTAATAAAATTACTTTCCGTCTATTTCATTTTTAATTTTCTAGAGAAATAACTTTTAAGTGTAGGCTGTACTAAATAAAAATTTGATTTTTTTAGCATAAATGTACAAGAGACATTCTCTGCTAATCTTGATAAATGCGGTACCGTTCAAAAACTACCCACAAAAATACCTATGAAACTACCGATCAGAAACGAGTTGTTTTCAATAAACAGGAGAATTTATGTCACCATATTTGCGTATTTATTTGTATACGACGTCAAAGAATATATGCAAATCAAGAAAATATTATTAAAAAAAAAACAATTATCTAAAGTAATTCTACAAATATCAGTTTTTTTCATTGTTTACTTCTTAAGAACATTAATAACTCTATGACGTGGTGGGCGCCAAATGATAAGGGACAGACGGGGAAGGGGTTCTTTACTAAGTCCACTAGTTATTAAAACACGTTTATTAGACAAAACAAACACATTTACATACATAACTAGAGAACTAACAGTTGACATAGAATTGAAAGGGATCGGAGCGCATGCTCATTACGTCCTTACAGTTCCGAAACTTGGCCATCACTGAAGATTGTTCTGTTCGCTAGAGGGCGCGAAAGTCTCTTTACTGTTAATATGGAAGAGTCTAAATAACGGGGGGTTACAACTCTCATATGAAGAGAAAACCAAATAAACTAAAAAGATGCGTTATGATATTGATAAGATATTATTAAAATTCCCATTTAAACAATGCTTATAAAATTTTAGTGCGTAATATATATTTTAATATAAAGTGAAGAGAAAGAGGTTTAGACAGATTAAAATTCTAATATTCATGAATAAATAAAGAAAGTAAATTTTATGTGAAATTTGTGAAATCATGGGAAATATAAATATGTGAAATATGAGAACCTAAACATTTTATTCATCTCATCTCTACGTTAAACCATAAAGTTTTATTTTTCTTGTAGAGGGGTTGCCCATGAAAAGGAAACAACAAAATAAAATAAAATAAACGATGCAATGTAATAATTCTCTGTTGTGTTGCTAATACTTAAATCAAAAATTCATATTTTGCATAATTTTTATAAATAGTAGAAATTAAATGATTTTTCATTTAGTTTCGAACTAGAGAATCAATTCTTAGAAATTTTTTCAATGATGTTTATAACGTTTAAAATAAAATAGAAATGTATTTTTTAGTTCAAAAAGCTTAAAATTAAAAGCATATTTATACCTTTGATTACCTTACTAAAGGAAATTATACTGTTACGAAATTTGTATAATGCATGTTTAAAATAGTGTAAATAATTTATATCTGCATGTGTAATATGTTTATATTACCCTACGTTATATTTATTTTATGTTAAAATTGTAATATTTGCCAGCAACACAGTTCCTTACATATTATAATGACGATTCAATGGAAACTTGGCACTATTTTTAGCAACCATGTTAACGACTTTTGCAACCATTTTGGTGACCCTTTTTGGCGAGTTAGTGACTCTATGGATTCTTCTGGAAATTACGGGAGAATCTATTATCTATGTCTGTGACGCAAACGGATTTTTAGGATATAAATAAAATATAAATAGGGAATCATTTACTGAAACTGAGTTAGTGTTGTTTTGACTAATAATTAGTTGGTTTAATTTGAACATGAAAAGTCGACCAGCGATTAGTAATTACTTCGGCTGTTGAATAGGACGAGTGAATGCTTGTGAATAATTTTTAACGTACTTGTATTTTAGACTCTGATGGTTGTGTTTGAACGCTGTACTGGGTGTGAAGGCCTTCTGAGATTCATTCTGCGAATAAAGCTGCTGTTTTTCGACAGTAAACATCCATCACTCCTAAGAACTGCCCTGCTCTTTGTAACCTATTTCATAAAATCCTCGAACCCCGATCTACGTATCAATGTATTGTGTCATTGTACATATTTTTTTTATTTAATTCTCTAGGAAAAAAGATCAAAAAGTTTTCTTCTGGATTCATTTAATCTTAAGATTCCATTGACATTTACATCTTTCATATAAAAACATTATCGTCACTTTGTTTGACTTTCTCCCTGTTTGTTGAAATAGGCATTCGCTTTTCTCCTTTTTTTTTCTTTTTGAAACTACATGTTTAATGTCGGATGAACGATACCTTTAATGAAATATATTTCAGTTTTAAACATATTAGAATAAACTTTCTAGCTCAAGCAACTAACAATTTTATACTGTATAAACAAATGATTGTCGCATTACTTATATATAAAAACCTGTGTGTTTATACGAATACCAAATAAAAAAATAAATATAAATCACCTTTATTGTTTGAATTTGGATTTCTGTTTGAAGGATGATACACAAATAATGGAAACTAATCCTACTTTTTGTGTTTGTTTATCCTTCAAAAGCATTCACTAGAACTATTGCTGTTTATACTCACGAGAAAACAAAAAGGATGCATAAGAAAAAAATTACCAAGTGCGTTCGCATTTTCGTAAACTTTAAATGGAAAATTAAAACTTTATTTTGAACTTTTCTTTTTCTATGCATGTGTATGGATAAGTCCGTAGTGGTTTATTTAAGTAAAACGCTTTTATAAAACAGTAATAATTTATTCATATGTTTAATATATAAATACATGAATTTTTTCGAAGAGTCATCATTTAAAAAAAAACAATCTATATTAGCTTCCCAATAATCAAAATATACAGATTGCAGTGCAAGATATACAGATTATAGTGCTGTAAAGTTAATAAGGTTGTCAAGTTTTTTTCAATTTATACTATTGGTTAACAATCTCCGTATATATATCTTGTTCAAATTTTTAGTCGTTAATATAATACTTTCTATTCGTTCATTCAAGTTCAAATACATTTTTTTAAAACTTGTAGTGAATGACATTTTTGGTGCTAATACAGTTTTTCAAATATTAATTCGTTTGTTAAACTTAATTAATGAATAAATAGTAACAAACAACAATAATAGTCCAATACCATACATAAAAAGGAAAATCGCTCGTTGTGTCTCTGTAGCGCAATGGATAGAGCGTTGAAATTCTTTTCCAAAGGTCGTGGGTTTGAATCCCACCTGGGAAGGCCTAATTTCTAAGAATGTGATTTATGAATGAATAAATAGAGTAACAATCAAAAATAGTAGTCCAACACTATGTATAGAAAGGAAATCAGAAAATTGCAAGGAAAATCACTTTCTATTTTGCCCCTTAATATTGTGATTCTGTCATATGTATAAACATATCTATATAATTGTAATTGTTTAACAAAAAGTAACTTAAGTAAAAATTTTCTTTGTTGACCTAAGTAGGAACTGACTTTTAAAAAATAATTTATATTACTTGTGTTACATTCCAACGTTCGGCCAACACGCATTACTCTAATCTTGGAATTTCTCAATCTAGTTTTCAGTAAATCAGCTGATGCAATTGTAATTGTGTGTTAAACAACTGTCCTTGTATCTTAGTGATTATGATATTCGCAGTTAAATACTCCATGTTTTCCTTGAAATTGGGGATGTAACTTCAAACAAGTTCCGTAATGTCTTCTTTTAGTTACCAGGAAATTATAAATTTTATAAATTTTTTAGCCAATTTTCGATTTATATTCCCTCTCTCTTAAATTTTCCCACGCATTGATACAGGGTAACACAAAGACTGATATTAATATTATTTTTTGGATAAGACACTATGCAGTCTATACTATCCGGTTTAGTTTTCTCGACTGCTGCTGTTTCCTTGTTTTCATTTATGACATTACTCATATGTCGTTCATTTTTTAGTTTGAGTTTTTTCAAATCAAATTTAATTCCGTCTCCTTTCCTAGAATTTATAATATTTATTTTCCTGAAGTTCCTCTTGAAGCTTTCTTCACAACTTTTACTTAAATCTGTCTTTTTATTTTAAAGTTCTTTCACAAAGACTTTTGGTGTTGTCCTCGTCACGTGACAGTGCTTTAAAATTACCATGTCCTTTGCTAATATCCTTCGTATTAATTCAGAGTACCCATTACTAAACATTTCATCAATCAATAAATACACAAAAATTATTCGTAGTTACGGCTTTTAGTTTTCATTTTTTTTTTTCCAGTTTGATAATTCTTAAATTATGAGTTTTTTAAATTAATAACTCGAAAGCCAATGTTTGAAAATCTTACCTTAAGGTATCCGACTACGTTCGGAACCATGATTTTAAAAGAGCGCATAAATGTATAATTTTCATTATATTTAATGTCACTTAGATTAGAATACATGTATAAAATTGTTTTAAGGACATTATGACAAAAAAAAATCATTCAAATAAGATATTTTAGCAAAAAATTAACTTAGAATAATCTTTTTTACAAATGTTCTCCTTTTTCAAAAATGCTTCTATTGTATTAATATTTTGCCTGTATATAGCTCATACCTCTGTACAGAGGCTCAACTATGATTTCTGAAAAATTCACATTATTTTCAGAGTTACAACCATTTCAAATAATTATCGGCGTATTTTCTTAAAACTTCTCCCTTCTGTTTTCGTAAAACAGGGATAAACCGACTTCCGAGTTATGCATTTCAAAAATTCTAGTTGAGCCTCTGTACAGAGGTCTGAGCTGAATACAGGCAAAATATTAATACAATAGAAGCATTTTTTACAAAAAGAGAACATTTAGAAAAAAGGTTTTTCTAAGTTAATTTTTTGCCAAAATATTGTATTTAAATAATTTTTTTTTGTCATAATGTCCTTAAAACAATTTTATGTACATTTTCTAACTTAAGTGACACTAAATATCATAAATATTATCCATTTAAGGTATCCGACTACGTTCAGAACCGTGATTTTAAAAAAGCGCATAAATGAATAACTTTCACGATATTTAGTGTAACTTAGAAAAGACTACATGTATAAAATTGTTTTAAGGACATTTTGACAAAAAAAAATTATTTAAATACAGTATTGTGGCAAAAAATTAACTTAGAATAATCTTTTTTCAAAATGTTCTCCTTTTGGAAAAAAATGCTTCTATTATAATAATATTTTGCCTGTATATAGCTCAGACCTCTTAACAGAGGCTCAACTATGGTTTTTGAAAAATTCACATTATTTTTAGAGTTACAGCCAATTGAAATAATTATCGGCGTTTTTTTCTTAAAATGTCTTCCCTCTGTTGTCGTGAAATATGGATAAACTCACTTCTATATTATATCTTTCAAAAATTCTAGTTGAGCCTCTGTAGAGAGGTCTACAGGCAAAATATTATTATAATAGAAGCATTTTTCACAAAAGGAGAATATTTTGAAAAACAATTATTCTAAGTTAATTTTTTGCCAATACATTGTATTTAAATAATTTTTTTTGTCAAAATGTCCTTAAAACAATTGTATACATGTAGTCTAATCTAAGTGACACTAAATATCATGAAAATTATCCATTTATTCGCTTTTGCAAAATCACGGTACCGAACGTAGTCGGATACCTTAAACGCTTTTGCAAATCACGGTTCCGAACGTAGTCGGAAACCTTAATGATTTTTCAAGATATTTCATGACTATATATTAATAAGTTTCTCTCTCTCTCAATAATATTTTTAATTTAAAAATTCATTTAAAATTATCTAAATATTATCTTAACTATTAACACAACACTGAAAACTAAAATTGTAACTTCTACATTTAAACTCTACCTTCCCTTGACCATTAGCGACAGCCAAGAGGCACTACTTGTTCTTTTAAGAAGGGAAACTCGTTCTTCCCTTTCTTCTGCCCTGGATCGGCCCCGGAGAAAGACGTGTACATGTGGAGTCAGAGAATGTCTGCTTCCTCTCTTTCTTTAGTCTTTAGTGTTGTTTTATTAAGAGACCCCTTGTGTTGTGGAACGTAAGAAAATAAGATTAGAAAATAAGATTTGTTCCTGTAATGGAAAGCCTTCTTTATTTCAACACAACATGGGGGATTGTCACAAAATATATTTTGGAATGATATGTAAATTAAACTATTTAAGCTATTGATTTTTTATAGTTAATATATTACGATTATAACTATTATACTAGTTAAATATATTATTATAAATAAAAGTTTTCTGTAACCTAGCTTTAAATACTTAAAAATATTGATCAAAAATTATTAGATCAATTTTTATAAATATTTTAAATTTATATTGAAAATTTTACAAAGTAAATTCTATTGCTTTTATGATTAACCATAAATTAAATTGAAATTATAATTAAGGATATATAATTAATTTAAGAATAAGAATTTAAAATAAGAATAACCAATTTTAAACAGAAAGAACTGAAATAATTAAATATACGGTAATGGGAAAAAGGGCAAATGTAAAATTTCTTTTCAAAGTAATCTACAACGTCATGTGGCGTTGGGGGTATTTGTAGGTCAAAACGTCATTAAATAACGATTTCTTTCGTTTAAATGTTTACTGATTTTCTCAAGGAATGAGAAATTGAAATGGAACACAAATTTTTTTACAGAAATAATTATCTGTTTACAATGTGTTATTAGTTTCGTCATAACGTCTAGACATGTGGCATATTTATCTAGTGTTTTCCTGCTGAAAACTTAACATCATCAATAACTGCTTTTTGTTGTCATTTATTACATTCATTATTTCTAGTTCAAAATATTTAAAATAGTTAAGAACATTCTATAAGATTTTATCTTAATATTTTTTGTTGTGTAAATGTATTAATATATAAAAGCGATAATTAATTTACTTTTTTCAAACCCTTTTAGTGATAATAAAACTTTTTTCCGAAAATCTTCAACTATTTTATTTCTAATGCCAAACACTAAACTATTTTATTTTTACTGATAAATTAACTTAATTGTTTCTGTTTACTTAAATTGTTTTCTCTGATTTCACGCGTTAGATTTCATTCTTAATTTAAAATAAGAGTTTAATTAGAATTTACAAGAATCAATAATGTTGCTCGATCTTTAATTGTCCCAGGGGGGAATCAGTTTATTTTAACTTCACAAAAAATAACCTTTGCTGAAAATCCCATATAGCATATTACATGAAGCAGATGCTTTCTATTTGGACTGCAATTCACTTTAAATCGTTATGATTTACTTTATTACGTGATGTTTATAGCAATGGAACCTATGGTTATTCTTTTTTAAACTACAGTTAATGTATTAAATTCTACTGTAAAAAATTAATAATCTATTTATAAATTGTTGGGCTTTTAGAAATATATAATACTGCTTGTCATAGATATTAGCCTGATCTTAATTGGTACTTATAATTTTTATAGTCTCAGGATTTTTAGAGGTGGCTAATTGTTAGATTCCGTAATAACGTCACACCTCGAGTCTGTACTTCTGGGAGGCCACAGTAGCCTAGTGGTTAAGGTAAGGGACTCGTGACCGGCGTGTCATGAGTTCCAGCCCAGTACAACTGATGACCACCGTGTAGGGGGGGGGCGATGCACGTTAAATCTGTAGAGGCTCAATCGTCTTCCCGTTTTGTGTGGTGTGGAATTTAGGAGAGGGGGTGTCAGCTCAGGTGTCGTCCCAGTCATTTGACCATAGTTCAAAATTATGAGGTACGTCGCTAAAATCCTTCGAGAAGCTGAATAGTGCGACGATAATATTCCATCACTCACCTGGACCTTGAAATTTAATATATATCAGTCCCTGTGCACAGTGGGTTTTTAATAGCACAAGGGACTTTGACTCAAAAACGACGTCCATGAATTTGTTGCCAGCACCAATCGGCTCGAAACCATGACAGAAAGTTTATTCGATTAAAAAATTTTCACTTCCATAGGCAATGATGGAAAGAATTTAGATGTTTACAATTTAATAATTAACTAAGATATGAAAATCCTAGTGAAATATGGACAGTATAATAATTACTACAAATGTACGCAAATATAATCTTCTATATTACAATTATACTTCATTACATCCAATTATAGATACCTAAATCCTGACCTAACATATTTGAACACTATTATCATAAAGTACAAAACAATTGATTAAATTTTTGGTGGCACAGATTTTATCATTGAGCATTTAATTAATTATCTAGTGATAACTCCTCTATTCATTTTAATTACTCTAATTGGAATTGGACCTAAATTATTTAATACTTAAAAGTATGAGTACGGCAATAATTGAGGCTAAATCTAATAGTTATAACTAAGTATAATCACTAGTTATATCTAAACGTTATAATGTTTATATGTCAAAGAGATATATATATATATATATATATATATATATATATATGGGTGGGCACTTGTCAGGAAATGGCTAGCACACAGATTATGATTAATTATGGATTTAATTGCTCAAAACTATTTACAATATATACGCCAGGCTTTTAGTTCTGTTCGTCATTAACACGCGAGATGTTATCGTCTTCGTCTTTAACGTCTTAATCCATGCAAATGGCGTCTTTGCTTTTCGTCTTTCTCAGTCCGTCATCTCATCCATGCCTACGTCTTCCTTCAATGGCGTAGTACCTCATTTCTCTACGGCGTCGGCTCCCTTCAGCGTCGTGGTAGAAGGTGCGTCTACAGACAGCCAGGCTCCCAAAACACTGATCATATAAATAGCCGCCGGCACTATATATATATACACATTTGACCATTAAAACTACTACAACAGGAAGAAATTCAGATAACAAAATGATATTTAATGGACAAATATATTGTCCTGGAAATAACAAGTCAATAAAGTTTCAAGAAATTTTGGTGTATAGATCCAGAGAAGTCAGTTCCCAGAACAACCAACTCTGACTGTAATAATAGCATTTATACACCTGGACATTGAGACAAACAGATATTGGATGGGATGTACAGGTACAGATGCCCATGCATCTTCAACACGATGCCACGGCTCATCAACTGTAGTGACTGGCGTATGGTGACGAGCCAATCGCAGGGCAACCATGGACCAGATGTTTTCTATTGGCGAGAGATATGGTGAAAGTGCAGGCCAGTCAATAGCGGAACATTTTCCTGTAACAAGGAAGGTCCGAACAGTACCGGCTACATGCGGTCGTGCATTATCCTGCTGAAAAGTTTATTATTGTCTAAATATATATTGATCAACGCAACACAAGTCTTACTAGAGGAATATAATCAGAAGTCATACTTACGTAATTATCAATTCTAAGTAAATAGCGCCTGAAATCCTACTCACTATCTTTATGAGAAATTAACCTCAGAATCCTTATCTGCCTTAGATTTCTTAACACGTTAAAGTCCGTTCTGTAATTACTCTTCTATATTTAATGGCTTACCAATATCTCACGGCTAACAGCATCTTGATTTCTGTCTCCTTCTTCTATTCTATTCTTCTACTATTTTACTGCTATCCGACTACTATCTTAATCTTCTCCTATATTCTACTAACTCGCGAATGCTAAAGCTCTAATATTTATCTCTTAACTAATCTGCATATTGTGGTTTCTTCTTGAGAGGTTTGGATTGAAATAATGCCATTCTGGCCCCAAAGAGGATTAGTAAGAAAATCCGATAAATCCCCGTCACTGTATGATGATGACGAATGTGCATGCTACAATGTGTGTTCACCACAATGCCGCCAAACATGGTTGAGACCATCTTGAGGCTGTAAACAGAACCTGGATTCATCTGTAAAAATAACATCTCACCATTGGTGCTCCCAAGTTCGTCGTTGATCACATCATTGAAGACTCTTCTGTCTATGATGCAGCGTCAAGAGTAGTCACAGCCATGATCTTCAAGCTGAAAGTCCATGCTGCTACAAACAGCGTCGAACTGTTCGTGAAGGCACTTGCTGTCTTACAAACTTCCCCAATTCTTGACTCAGGGTTCATGACGTGGCTGCACGATCCATTAAGGCTATGCCGGTAACATGTCTGTGTTCTTGGCTGCTAGAGATAGAGAGCCGGAGATCCAGCACGGCATTCCGTATTACTGTCCTGAAAACATCGATTCCATATTCTTCTAACAGTCATTGGATCTCGACCGACGTGAGCTGCAATAATGTGATGCAATAAACTACAATCCCGGTACGCTACAATTGGACCTTTATCAAAGTCAGGAAAGTGATAGTGCGCATTTTCTTCTTACACGAGGCATCACGACAGCTTTTCGCAAGGCAAACAACGTTCAAAGTCAATTTCTGTTTGAGAAACCGGCTGAACAATTTCATCATTTAAACACATTTTACGTTTCGCTGACGCTCTAAATAGCTAATCATTTGCATATCACAGCACCATATCCCTGTCGTTTAAATTTAACGTTTGTAGCATGTAGCTTTCTTAGTGTAGCAATTTTAATGACCAGTAGTATATATATGTAATAATTCCCTTTAATTTCATCTTGAACATATTTTTCGATTTCTACTATTAGTTCACTCTCTCCCTATATACAGTAATGGAGATACTGTATATAGGAATATACAGTATCCCCATATACAGATATATGGGTATACTGTATATGTTCCATCAAAGTAGAGCGCAATATGAAACAGCGTTAAACGAGGTTATCTCATCATGTAAATAATGGGGTTAGGGGAAGATGGGTAGAAAATTGGCCAGGTATTTTACCATTAAATTTATTAATTATGCGTTTTATTACAATAAAACAAAAATGTATTTGTTACAAATATAGAAACGTAATAAATGAATAAACATATAAAAATAAATAAAACTCTAAGTCAGTATGCTTACATTTCAGATCATACAGTATCTTCTGTATTTCCAATTTTCTGCCTTTTTATCCAGAAGGCATCTAATGTAATTTGCGTTTTCCTTTTGCGCTCTGTAAGAAGTTGTTGGTAAGTGGATAAGGCATCCATAACGCCCCATCTTGCCTTTGGACTCCTGTCAAAATTTGTTTGTGCTTTTTCTTGATGCTTTATTTTCGTGTTCTTTATTATCACCCATAATAAAAACTAAAAATCATAATATTTGTCGCTATAGCAATCGTTATATTATATAAATTTATACTTACAATAACATTAATAAATGTTTGAAACGATAAAACTATGTTCGTATAACACCGCTGGAAAGAAGAAACACAGATAAACTGCTTCGGATATCGGGACTCCTACCACTAATTTGGGGAATCCCGCAATTCAAATAAAAGAGCGTTAAACCGAAAAAGCGCTAAACGAAACAGCGTTAAGCGGGGTCTTACTGTATATTTATTTATATATATGTCTATCTTTTCAAATTTTCAATCGTTTATAAAATATTTTCTATTAATCCATTCAAGTTTAATACATTTTTCTAAACTTGTAATGGATGCCATTTGTGATGTTAATAAAAAAATTTTCAAATATTAATTCATTAAATAAATTTTATTTTAACGAATTAGAGGAATTGGCTTTGAAAAAAAGATTTTTATATCAGTTATTAATTTGTAATGTTCCTGGTCTTCAGGATTCAAGCGTAAAATAATTACTAGCTACCCGACTAACGGGGAATCTATCGAATGATATATTTCCCCCAGTAGGAGAAGCTCCTTCTACGGAAATCATGAGTTTGTAACTTCCGTTCGCACCTTGATATAAAAAGCCCGAGATACTCTGGAAAAGCTCTGTCTTGGTCTCTTTTGTCTTCGTCAAAATGTAAAGCGCCTATATCTTTTTGTGCTGTGTGTTTTCAGAGTTAAGTGTTATGTTTAAAATGTGTATGTTTGTGGGCCTACATGTACATTATAATCAGTATTAATTATCTACAAAGGACTTCCTCGTAAATAACATCAATGCAACAAAGCAACATCATTAATAATCCTATATTCCATGAACCAGCTATATAATGATGTGTGTGTGTGTGATCCAGATAAAGAAATTCCTTAACACTCGTCACATCCTGTCATATATATATGACTGAAGGTTATTAAATGAAAATGTGTACTATTTACACAAAACACATTAGACTCTTTTATCATACGCTTGCAGCCAAAGTAGTTGGTGGTCATTGTCACGAAAACGTGGTGGCCTTTGTTAAGTCGTGAGCTGAGGTACTGTGCACAACTTAAAACATACTGTCTGAAGGGACTGTGATGCACTCTTAAAACCTTTGAAAGCCTGGAGATTGTTATGATTCAGTTGAAAGAAATAGCTTTGTAAAAGACGGGTTTCTTTCAATGTTTGACTAATGTATTCTTTCCCCTCTTTAGCGCTTTCTGTAAACTTTGGTGTGTCAAAAGTCACATAAGTCAATAACTTGCTTAAAATTTCTTGTCTTCGAAAGAAAGGAGTCTAAAATTGTATCTGCCTCACTTTTCTAGACCTTTCGAGTTCCTTCAGTTGCTTCATCGCATTTTCCTTCGGATTTTGTTCAAGCGAAGTTTCACTTTCCATGGCGCGATGTTTTTGCTTTCCATTAACTTGAATGACGTTTTGTCTCAGGGTTGTTAAGATAGAATTGTGTCTCATCACCTGCCATGATTTTCTTCAAGAAGCCTCCCTCATCACTAACCATGTCAATCAATTTCTTGAACATGTTCACTCTCCTTTCTTTTTTATCAGGTGCTAAAATTTTTGTGATCCTTTGCAAACAAACGTGTTGTTGTTCATTTTCCAATCATCATGAAGAATGTTGTGAATGCTTCCACTTGAAATTCCACGGCAATAGCAACAATAGTTATTCACCTGTCCACACGCATGATTTCTTGAACGCTCTCAACAATCTCATCTGTGGTAGAAGAGGGGCGCCCAGTCCGTAGGTCATCTTTGTGCAACCTGCACGAAAACGCTTATGCCTCTCGTACATAGCCGTTTTTTCATGGCATTTTTTCCGTATGCCTACTTCAGCATCTAGAGGGTCTTAGAAGGTGATTTATAGAGAAAAACACAGAATTTGATGTTTTTTCGCGAGAATAATTTTTATAACACTTAAACATCATGATATTTTTACACATTAATTAATTTTACTTTTAAAACATACCTAACTTATTGTATCATTTTGTCTCTTTTAAATATATGTTTTTAAAATTTTACTATAATTCAATGGTTACTATAAACAATGGTTCAAAGAAGCATAATTTGCCTCTTGCACCTCAAGAAGTTCACTATCCCATGCTAGCAGTATTAAAAGTCATCAAAAGCTCGAAAAAAGGCATCGCTTTCAAAATAATATGTTATTTTCGTTGGACAAAATAATTGTGACTTGTATCGACTTGTCTTCGTATGTATTGACTTGACTTCGCTCAGAATCTTAGCAATAAAACTGATTAAGCGTTCTCAAAAGGCGGTACTTAAAAAATATCCTATCTGCATTGTCACATACAATAAGCGCTTCTGCAATGGCACGAGCAACGAAACTGATTAAATGTTCTAAAAAAACAGCGATTTAAAAATAATATCAAATCTATATCGGAGAATATAGTTGGGTTTTATATCCAACGATCATTCGCTCTTCGATCAGTATTGAAGCAATAAAATAGATTAAATACGCTCTAAGAAGGCAGTACTTGAAAAAAGAAAATCGATCTACCGTGGCATTGGTCAACATGGTTTGACTTGTGCTCATTAAGCACTTGATCAAAGCTAAGAAATAACTCATGAAATTTAAGATGGGTTTTATTTATTGATGATTTTATTTTTATTTTTCATTTTAAGAGACAAATCCGTAGTAAAAGTTGCTATTTAATGTTTTTGTTCTTTTAGAATTTTCACAATTATTTTATTTTTGACTTTTGAAAGTTGAAATTCTATTTTGGGCCTTTTTCACGATACTATTTCTAAAAAAAAAATGTATATTAATGCTTATTTTCTTTACCATACAATAAAATGTATGAAATATCTTCTGCCATTTATAAATTCCTTCGAAGAATGGATGGGGAAGAAAAGTCAGTTAAAATGTCACATTCAGGGGATTTGTTTTTCAAAACTAAATCTGTGTTTTCAGTCCAAGTTTTTTGTTTTATCACAGCAAGTATTTTTCTGGATTCTCTACTAACTGTAAATCAAATGAGTTCGCTACATTCTAGCTGAGATGTTATTTCTGAACCTGATCTGTTGTGCGTTTCTAAAGGAGATTCCTAAAAGAAGTTTTGATAGCATATGACTTGCTTCAAATGAATTACAAAAAAATTAAACACTTTAAAAAAAACATTTCATTTTAACTTTTAACTGCCCCAAATTATTAATATCAGTTAAAAGTGGATAATTAATACTATTTCATGTTCTAATTCATCTACACTGTTTCAATTGTCACAGTCTTAGGTACCCTCTAAACCAGTGGTACTCAACCTTTTTGTCTGCTGGGCCGCATACATATGCCAGCTATTACACGCGGTCTATTACATATGTTAGTTATTTCACTCAGGCCGCAACATGAGGATAAATGGGGGAAGGGGGGGGGGAGAAACGCTTTAAGACCAAAATAACATTAGAAATCTAAAATGTGGAAAATTGATTGAAATATTATAAATCGTGTTTTGCTTTTATTTATTTATTATTTTATATTTTTTTTTCTCACTGACACTAAATTAGAAGCATTTAAGAAACACTCCTTCACAATATCTCCATAAGTAAACGCGGTTTCATATGATTACCAATAATATAACAAACTTCTTAGGATGTCTTTGTTACTGGTGTGATATTATCACTGACAAAACACTTTGATGCTCTTGAAGGAGATCTTCGAGGAAAAGTGTCATTCAATGATTCCTGTTTAATTGTATTTTTTAAATACAGCATTTTCGTAACAAATAAAACAATTACTAATCCACACACACACATGTTTGTTTTTCACTACAAAACAGTCTACCTCCCACTATTCTTGAAACGATATGTTTTTGTCGAATATTTTTTCGCTTGCAAGATATGAAAGATAATTAAAAATTAGTTTCACCCACAAAATGGTCGCTACTCCACTGTTGTCTGTTATCGCTAACCGTAACCGTTCCAAATAGAAAAAGTATTCGTACCCGTACGACACCAACAGCGAAAACCAAAATTTATATATTTGATTTCATGACAAAGAATTTCCCACCAAATTTTTAATACAATATTCTTAAATAAGTGAATTTCTCAGAGAGCAATGAGCCATCATCGGGCCACTTAAAAAGGCTCGGTGGGCCACAGGTTGAGTATCGCTGCTCTAAACCCTTACCGGAACCAATGGGCTCAATTCATGAAGGCCATATAATAAAGAAAAAAATCATGTTCTTCATTGAATTTTAAACAGATATCAAACTAATTGTTCTTTTTATTGTAGTATTTTTTTCAATTAAGAGTTTTGGTGCCCATATTTACCAAGTTTACCCTATAGTTAATAATACTCGACAAGAGAGACAAAAAATCAATGGAAAAAAGTGGGGTTTAGTAAATAATTTTATTAAAGTGGGGTTTAACACGTTTTGTGGGTTAACCTTCCCCTTTTCTGTATATAATACTGAGAAAAATCCTATTGGAAATAATGGATAGCATTTCTAATTCCATTACAAGAAAAAGGTAACTTACCTAAAATACAATAAGCAAGTTATTGCCAGATTCTGGACCCAAATATATATTCAAAGCATAGTATTATTGGCTTAATTGTAGCACTTAGCAACCTATATAAAATTATTAGTACTAAAATATTTATATAATACATGTAATAAGATATAAATACTACAATTCCTTGAGAAAGTCTAAGAATATATTTGTATTTCGCTGTAGTATACATATATATATTACTAAGGTTAAAATTATATATATATGTGTGTAAGGGGGTAACCGGTGGTAGTGGTGTATTTGGAGTGTTGGCATATCTGGTTTCAGGAAATATCCTCAGAATTACGGTTCAACTATTTTATTTCA
>BMAV01016645.1:36844-51412 GCA_019973955.1 Trichonephila inaurata madagascariensis | reverse complement strand
ATATATATATATATAATAATATATATATATATATATATATATATAATGTAAGTAAAAAGGGATTCCCACTCACTCATCAGGAGATTTCCGGAACTATTAGATGAACAGTCTTGAAATTTGACAGGAATATTCTTTTTAAAGATCAGAGATCCACTAAGACTTTAAAGAAGGATTGCAGAGGCGTTGTAGACCTAAATTCTCGGTTTTGAACTATTAGACCTACATACATGAAATTTAGTGAGCTTTTTTAAGCTTAAGAAAAAGTTTTATGGAAATTGTTATGGGGGCGGGATAGTTAAAATTTTTCCGTTTTGTACTATCATACTTACAAACTTGAAACTTGGCAAACACTTTTCTGCTATTGACTAGAGATCTGGTAAGAACGAGTTTTGTGGCAAATGGCTCTCAAAAAGAGGGGAGGGGGTGGCAAAGGCACTATATGTAAGAAATTCCATTTTTTTAAGCTATTTTACAAACTTCATATTCTGTAAGTATGTTTCCCTTGTTCAGTAAGTATCCGATAAGAACGAGTTTTGTGGACGGGGTTTATGGGGTTGTTACTGTGAGAGTTATAACTAAAGAAAATACCTGTTTTTGAGCAATTAGACACGAAAAATTGGAATTTAACAAAAAAAAAGCATGTTTCTTTCAATTAAATATCCATTGAAATTAGCTTGGTGGAAGTGACTCCGTATAGGGGTATAAATAATGTGCTTCTTCTTCAGAAATATGTCCTGTCTTCTTTGAAATAAAGTGGTGAATGCTATAAGAGTATTTTTCTATACAATCGAAGACTTATTTTTAAGGTTTAGAAAACAATTACATAAAAAGAATGGGTAATCTTATGTCACGAAATACCTAGTGAAGTGGGTGTTTAATGGATAATCTATTTATTTTAGGAGCGGTTATACTCGTCCGCTAACTCGTCGTGCCCTCCCCCTATGCTTTGTTATCGTTGGCCACTGTTTCGGCCACCGAATGTCCCAACTCGTGCTGAATCACGATTCCCACGTCGCGTTGCTCCATCCTCTCTTTAAATCTGTGTTTTTCAAACAGTGGGATGCACCACCCTAGGGGGGCATGATAACTCTACGAGGGGAAAGGCAAACAAAATACATTCTGACATAATAAAACATAAAATGCATATTTGCACTGATATAATACACTTATTAATGTATCAGTACTGTACTACTATTTTATTATGTATCAGTACTATTATAATTATTTTTACAATAATATGTTAAGAACAAGTTTAATAATTAGCATTGACCCCATGGTCTTATCATACATAAAAGTTTTGCAAAAATTAACACTTATCTTGATAATTTGTACTGTTTGTAATTAATATCTTAACTGTCAATTAAAAGTTACATGATACGGACCCTAATACCACCGTTTTCCACGGGGCATATGTGATGTATGAGGGGAGGGATGAAAAATTATAAATAAGTAAAAACTTCTATGAAATAAGTAAATCCTTCACAAACACTAATAAGGTCCATTTATTGCATTCCAGAACCTGCAGAATAATTTTATGGATAGCGGTACACAAAGAGGATTGTACTTCGAAAAAGACGTATATATGCTTCCGGGGCAACTTAATGCTTTGGCTAAGTAAAATGTTATATACGCCGGTGGCACTTAAGAGCTTAAAGTCGTTTTGCTGCTTTAGTGTCAAGTATGGTATTATGGAATTCAATACATTGTTATTATATGGAGGGGGGCGACGAAAATTATGTTTGAATATTGGGTCGCAAATGTTGAAAGTTTGAGAAGCACTGCTTGAAATGTGTTCCCAGTGTCTTCGCTGGCATTTATATAGTATGTGAACTTTTCCACACTTGGCATCGTAGGGGTCGTTGGTTGTGCATCACTACTCTACCGATTGGTACGAACTGAAAAAGTTGCTTATATCGAGATTATGGTCAATAATTCTGGTGTAACCAGGTACTTTAAAATTTTATTTTCTGGGCAATTTCAGTTTTTTTCCATTTTAGTTTACAGTTGCTGAATGGGTAGTTGAGCATATATAGTCCAGCTTATTTTTAAAGTAGAAACATTGTTCAATTTTTTTTTTCTTTAAGTATTGTAAGTGTGTGAGTCTAATAAATACCTTTTTTAAATTTCATTTATTTGGGAATTTGAAGGCATTTGAAAGTCCCGAAGAATCTCAACTTCTGCAGACATCGATGAAAATTGCTCCTTTCAGTAAATGTATCTGAAAAGTAATTTCAGAGATCAAATATTGTCTTAAGAGCTTCTTATTCTTACGCTTCCATCGATTTTTGATTGCATTGTTAAGACTTCAAAGAAAATAAATCAAAATATAAAAGGAAGCGTATTAGTTACAATTTCGATCAAGCGATCAGAAATCTATATTATTCTTTCTGAATATTTAATCAAGCCCATAATTTTCTTTCAATATTGTGAAATGAAAGGTTTTCGGTAAGGCCATTCTCAAAAAAGATAATGGATAAAGATAATGGCAATTTTAATCGATCGTCCGGAACACTACAGAACAATTTACCTTAGATCAATGGATAAGTTTTGAAGTGCTTTGAGAGAAAAATGTACCCTTTTGCAAGGGTTGTAAGAAAGAAATTTAATGTGGAAAGGAATATATATATACATATGTGTGTGTGTGTTTCATTGTAGAAATCTAAACTTCCGAATCACTGTTTTGGAAAGCTAATCGCGTTAAATATGTGTCAAAGTCTCTGTACTTCCATTTTATTAGTGTTCGATACAGATTACCAATAACACTTCTAAATTCTTAGAAGTGTTATATGTATATATATATATATACTGTTTGAATCAATTGGGGCAAACATGTTTTTCTTGTTTGAGTAGGTACGTGATTACTAGTGATGTCCTGAACAATCTCACCTTTATATCTGACTTTAGGTAGTGTGACAGATCGACTTTGACTACAATTTATTCATTTTAATGTATCAGGAGCTCAGTTGTGAGTCTTTCAGTGGGGCAGCTGTAATTTCAAATTTGCGTTCTTTATAAGACGTGTTACTATTACTTGTTCAAAGATGAATATTACTCCGAGGAACTGTTATAAAATAAAACGCTCTCAATGAACAAAATTCTATGACCGTGAGAGATATAACTGTAGTAGTTGATGCAATCGAATTAAGTGTTTAAGAATATTTCAAAATTCTGGATCATCGTCTCCAAATAGAAAAGAAAAATGTGGGCTCAAGTGGAAAACTACTCAAAAAATTGATAAAAGTTTAATAAAAAGTTGCAAAATAAATCCAAAAAAGACAAACATAGACCTTTGAAGGGATTTATTGGATAATGGTATTAAAATTAGTACCTATACTGCATGGAAAAGGCTTCTGGAAGGTGGCCTTAAGGCAACAAGACTGAGGGAAAAAACTATTTTCTAACTCATAAAATGATGAAAAAACGTTTAGCATGGGCCAAAAAATACCGATTATAGACTGTAAACGACTAGGAGAAGGTGATTTTGAGTTATGAAACATTTGTTTGGACAGAGGTTCAAATCAAATGTGGCTAGACGAAGCGATGTTGAAACTTTGTTGCCAGATCATATCCAACTGATTGTAAAAATATAAAACTGATTGTTTGATTAGGGTTTTTTCACAACCAATGGCCCTGGAAGCTTAGTTCTTCTTAAATACATGATGAATTCTGTCAAATATATAGAAATATTATGTAGTAGGATTGTTCCATTTATGGAAACATTTGCTGCAACATTTCAACATGTCTTGGCCCCTTGTCACAATTCGAGATTGGTCCATTCTTTAATGCGAAAAATAAAATAAAAGTAGTTGATTAAATTGAAAATTCCCCAGACTTAAATCCTATTCAAAACTGATGGCATATTCTCAAGAATCGTTTTGCTAAGATGAATCGCACTACAACAGAATAAATGATAAAAAAACGCTATATTAGTGTGTTTTCATTTATGTCTGCAAACATTTAACATTCGGCAACAAACAGCTGACAATTTGGAGCTCTAGCACATTACAAAGAAGCATCTGTATGGTGTATAAAACAGAGAATATTTCAATGTGAATGCGTAATATACGCTTGAATGTCGTTTCGTCGACTCATATTCATGTGATTGCTGTCTTCTACATTCCCAGACAATCAAAAGTTATGGTATGTGGTACCATTTTATTTGATAGCGGACATTGCGTCTTTCTACTGCTTGGCTTCGTTAATTTTCAATACGATTCTTGTTTCGTGCTGGCATTAGACGTTTTCAGGAATAAGTGAACCATAACCATAAAGAGCGAAAAGCAGGTGTAGATTGAGAGCGTTTAGAATTTGCAATGATAGAGTAATCACCTAATCAGACTTCACAACCTCTGATACTTCCTTATCAACGTTCTGATGTGTAACCGATACACTAGTGACTACAATAATCCTCGAAAAATAGCTCTGGGGAAGGTACCATGGTTTAGGAGACCATTGCGCCGACTGCTGATTGTTGTACATCACAATACGAGGAATAGAGTAGAATTGCTTTTAGCAATGAGTCTCATTTTAAAGCTCAGGATACCAATCTTGGATCAGGTAAATGTCTAGTTGGACGTGCACGAACTACCATCTGTCAAGGTATCGGTTCTATTGTACAAGTTATAGCCGAAAGTTTTTCATTACCATCCATGACACTCTACAGTACTCAGTTACGTCGACGAGGTTACACGTCCTATAATGTTGGCCTTCTTTTCTTGAATCGCCAGAACTACATTTCATACAACAACTACACATGTCATGCTTTTCTATAACTTGTCTTTGTCATTCTACACTTCCCTGGCAGGTGCTGTTCTCAGATTTATTTCCAACAGAGCACGTTTGTAACTTCAGTGAAGAGTTTTCTTCGATTGGCTCTGAATTTCGTTATTCTAACTCGTCAAATGTACATGTATTGGAGCAATCTCACTGTCAATCATTCACAAATGTACAAGTCAATGTCAATCTGGATGATAGCCTGCACCTAGGTCAGAAGAGGCTCAACGCATGCTTTATTTTCTAGTCGCTGTATTTCCTGAATGAAACATCCAATTATTCAGGTATTCTTTGATGTTTTGTTTTCAATACAGGCGCATTAGAGAGATTATAGCTATTTTTAGCAATTAGAGCTATTTTTTCATCGCATTCGGATAACTCGTACTTTCCGCATCGCTTATGTTATAGAGTAGATTTATCAGTAAATTTTAGCAAAGTGAATGTTAAAATGAAGGTAAGAGATATATTCATTAATTGTAGTAGCTATTTTATTCTAATAACTAATGAAATTTTATGATGAATAAAGGGGCGTGGGGTCTAAAAATAGTAAAAATTTTTTTAAAAAAACACCGTTTCTTAAAGTTGTAACGGCTCTACTCGCGGACCTCCTACTAATTCTCTTGGGGAAAAACGTTCTTTAAATATTATTCTATTGAAAACTTTCTCCCGAAGAAGAAGACGCGAGTTATGCAAATAAAAGCTTGTATTTAAATATTAACTTTCAGGTTCAAAGAGAGAAGGGGTTAGAAGCTAAAAGATAGCTCTTCATGATTAACGTAAAGTTAGTCGAGAGTTATTCGTAGATTATTTGCTCAGTATTTAAGATGAACTATTTGGTCAATTAGCTGTTTAAAGTGAAATAGTGTCCGATTGAAGTAAATTAACTTAAACTTTGATTATTTAGAAGGTGTATTGCTAGGACGTGCCTAAAGTAAGTGATTCGATTTATAATTAAATATTTAATTATCTCGTCTACCTCGCTTTTTCTCCCATCTTTCCTAACTTGGGTTGTTAAAATGTGTTAGGTTGTTGAGATTTGTTAATAAATTTTGTTTGCTTTGACTATGAATAATCTTCCCTCTAACTCTCGTATACTAATGAATGGGTCCACCCATCCATTACGAGGCTGTTAATTAAAATGTGGGCAGCTTAAATTGTTTAACAAAACTATTAATTCTAAAAAACAAATATCATATAATGTAAAATGGAGAGATGCATTGCATATATTAGAGAGAGGTAAAACGCAATCGTACAGTAAAACCTGCATTTGTGTGGTCTTTTTCAGTTCCTACACACTATTAGCTCACACTTTCTATATATTTATTTATATATTTATCTTCGTGGGATTTTCAATCGTTAATAAAATATATTTTAAAGCGCTCCATTGAGCTGATATTTTATATACATGATTATTTTGGATGACACAATACAATAAATTAATTATAACTAATAAAAATTAATTGATTAAAACTAATTATTTAAAGAATTACAAATACAGCCTCGTTGTAATCATTTTTGGCGACTTGTGTCAAAACTTGAAAAATGTTTTTTTCTCACGTTTTAAAGCGTTCAGTTGAACTTAAATTTTATATACATGATTGTTTTGGATAACAATTAGATATTTTAATGATAATCAATAAAAATTAATTACCACTTAATGTTGTGATTTTGTCCTACATATATATATATGCATATTAATTGTAACTACTTAATAAAAAGTAGCTAAAATAAAAATTTTCTTTGTTGATCTAAGTAGGAATTGACTTAATTTTTTTTTATATTACTTGTTTTTAATGCAATTTTATTTTTGTGTGTTTTATTAAGCGATTTTTTAAGCGGTATATGAATTTCAACATCTTTCGCACAACTGTAATGATTTGTTAAAAGCAGTCTCTCTCTCGACAATGCAAATCATAAATCAATCAATTCAAAAGGAATCAATTGGAATCGTATTGATTTTGAACCAATTAATCACCCGAAGATGCATGTTTTGGTCTACGCGTGTAGCAGTGAATTATGTATGTGCATTTTGAAAATTTTTCCATGTATACAATGACAAATTAATTATTTTAAAAATGTCTCCATGTGTAATTTAATTATTTATTTTGTTTAGAAGCACTTTCTCTTGCATTTCGTAAATAGTTGACGCATTTTCTTAACGTGACTTTTTTTTACGCGGTCCCTCTCCACCGCATAAAAAACAATTATACAATACATTGTACTAAATGTTTGTTATAAGTAAGTATTTATAAAATTTCCAATTTTTTGTGTGTGTGAGGTTTCTTTTATGTGATCCCTATTTACCGTACAAAAAAGCAGGTTTAACTGCATAATTTTTTTCCCATATAAGCTTTACGTAAATGAAAATAATAATAAAAAAAAACATCTGTGCTAGTTTTATTCATTCGAACAAAAGTGATTACTGTCACAAAATAACATTTCAGAAATTAAATTAATTTTTTTTGTTTGTTTACAAAAATTAATCATGAAAAGTCAATTTATGATAAAATTCAATAAATCATAATTTTACCTGTTCATCCATAAATATTTTTTTTAAAAAAAGTGTGTTTGTGCTTTTGGACCATGTACCTCTATAAAACAACCTAGTATAATAAAAGGGGCTCGAAATGTCTTGTTTCGGAAGTGAGCTGTATGAATAAATTTGTATTAGCATTCTGGAAGCACTGTTTAATGTTTGAAATTCCTTTTAGCAACCCTTGTACATATTTAACAGTTTTCTTATTTGTAAGTTGTATAAATGTTAATGGATGTGTGTGTAGTGAAGAATATCTCAGAGAATACATTCCTCAGAATTATTAATTACAGAATTATTTCTGCTAGAATACTTGTGATAATTACTCACTTAATATTTTCGTTACTTTAAACAGAGACGTAAGATTACAGTAAAACTTAAGCAATATTTGCTCTGTAACAAAGTTCTCCTGACCTTGAATCTTACATTAAATACAAAAGTATTTAATTAAGATCACAAAAGATAGAAAGAAATATATACTTTAAATAGGCATTTTCTCGTTTCTTAAATAAACAATATTGAAAAAAAAAGTCGTTAATTATTAGCTTCAACGCGAATATATTAAATCTTATTTCCTTTTCTTTATAAATTCTGTATAACAATGGTATCTTCTATGATTCTGATTCTTACATGTATTGTAACTTAATAAAAATAATTTCTGACTTCTTTTTTAATTTGATTCAAATTAAATTTTTGTTAAAAATACTTAAAGTTGTAAGTAGATAAAGTAATATTGTTAAGTATTAAGATATTAATGTTCTTGTGCATTTTAAGTCAGTAAAAGGAAATATGTCCAAAGAAACTCTGTACGCGTGAGTCAAAGAGTGTTTATTAATTTTGCTCTCTAACGTAATGTAAGGACAGTCAACCTCGCAATTTTAAGCCCTAGTCCAGTGATTCTCAAAGTTTCTATTTTTTAACCTAATATTTAATCATAATTTCCATCGCTCCCACCTCCATACAATATAACTATGTATTTAATTCCCCCAAACCATAGTTTGAGGCAAAAGCTACAATACAACTTAGACCTCTTAAGTGCCACCGGCAGATATAAACGCCTCGTTCAGCCAAAGCGTTAAATGCCCCGGACGTATATATACGTCTTTCTGAGGTACAATCTTTCCTGTGCACTGCTATCCATAAAATTATTCCGGCTTTGAAATGCAATAAGAGAACCCTGACAATGTTTGCGAAGGATTTACTTATTTCATTAAATTTACTTATTAATTCCTTTTCTCCCCCCTCCTCCAATACTTACTTCGCATACTCGCCCATACGTGGAAAACGGTGGCATTGAGGAGCGAATCACGTAACTTTTAATCGGCAGTTAAGGATTAATTATGAACCGTACAAATTATCAAGATAAGTGTTAATTTCTGTATATAATTTTAAACGTGACAAGCCCATGTGGTCATTAATAACTACTACTGTTGTTTTAACTTTAGTATTGTTAAATTGATTACAAAATACATTGTGCAGTACTGATACATTTGGAAGTGTATTATATCAGTGTAAATGTGTTTCATTTTTTATTTTGTCAGAATGTGTTTTATTTGTTTACTTTCAGTAAATTAATAATTTTTGTTCAATAATTTTTTGTTTTCGACTTTTCAATGTGCTCGCACCCTCCGAGTAGAGTTATCACGCCCTCTAGAGAAGCGCACACTACAGTTTGAGAAACGCTGCCGTAGTCAAATGATGAGGACATCTAAGAGAGCAGCTTGGACGCCCCTCTTCAAACTTCCACACCACACCAATGTGAGGAGTTAGAGCCATAATAGATTTAACTCACCTCAGCTCCTCTGCATGGCTGATCTTCAGGACTCAAATCTGCGACTCGAGAACACTGGTTCACGAGTTCGTGACCATGACCACTAGGTTACTAGGTTATAGGGATGGCGATTCTTTCCGAAAAGATCGATTTTTAAATCGATTCGAATCATAACCTGATGAATCGATTCACAAAAAAATCGAGGTCTGAAAGATCCAATTTCTAAAAAATCGATATTTTTTCCAAGTCTGCATTTACAATGTAAATATAAATCCATTTTATGAAAAACAAGAAAGATACCATAAAAAACGATCTCTTATCAGTAAAATCAGGGAGTTTTTTAGTTCAGGGAATTCGACAATTACAATTATTTTACTACCATATCAAAGTATCAGGCACAAAAGAAGACATTTATTTTCTTAATGTATTTGTTGCATTAAAAAGTTTAGAAAATGGATAATACAGCTTATAGTTCCCAATGCTTAATATCTAAGCTTTTTAAAAACAACAGTCTGTCAAGTCTACTAGGATATAAGTGGTTCCGCTCATCATTTGCGATGTTGCCTGCAATCGAAAAAAGGCGCTCACAAGGAATTGATGATCCAAAGATACTCATATGCATCATGACTATTGAGTGAACGGGATGATAAAAAGAGTTCATTTGTTCTTGTCAATAAATTAATCCTTTAACCCAGTGTTTCTCAAACTGGGGTGTGTGCCCCCCATTAAGGGGGCGAGATAACCCTACGAGGGGGTCGCGAGCATGTTAAAAAATAGAAAACAAAAGATGATTTTAAAAAATTATAAATTTACTATAAGTAAACATACAAACTATATTCTGACATAATAAAAGAGTAAAATGCACATTTACATTGATATAACAAACTTGCAATATATCAATACTGCGCAATGTGTTTTATAATTAACAATACTAAGTTAAGAACCAGTTTATTAATTACAAGTGACCCCATGGGCTTGTTATATATAAAATTATATGCAAAAATTAACACTTATCCTAATCCCTTAAATACGGATTAAAAATTCCACGATTCGTTCCCCAATGCCACTGTTTAACACGTAGGCGAGGCTATGGGGTTGTATTGGGGGGGGGGGGGGTGGAAAATTAATAAATAAGCAAATCTTCTGAAATAAGTAAATCCTTCGCAAACACTGTCAAGTTCGTTTTACTGCATTCCAAAACCTTCGGAATAATTTTATGGATAGCAGTTCTCAAAAAAGATCATACTTTGGAAAAACGTATTTATACGTCCGGGGCAATTAACGCACTGGTTAAGCGAGACGCTTATATACGCTGGCGGCACTTAAGATGTTTAAGTCGTAATATAGGTTTAACGTCAAAGTGTATTAATATTGAATTCAATACATTGTTATTGTATGGAAGGGGGGCGCGATGAAAATTATGATCGAATATTGGGTCGCATACATTGAAAGTTTGAGAAGCACTGCTTTAACCACCAGCACCGTAATATAACGGGTTTTAAAGATAGTACATGGGAATAATTGTAAATACAATAATTTTATGATTTTTACCAAAACAAAGAATCGAATGTCGATTTCCTAGGATGAAATATCTATTCAGTTCTGCATATCGATTTAAAAGAAAGAAGAAATTGATCTCAGATCGCCATCCCTACTAGGTTACCGGTACACTCAAACCCTTTTATGTGAATATTTCTGATAAATGACCGAAATAAATTCAAGTTTAAAATCTCATTCTCCAGAAAGAAAACATACATTTTAATTTTATAGAGAAAAGAGAGAGAAAGGTACTTCAATTGTCCATGGTCACTAATCATGAAAGTTTTTTCATTATTTTATTTTTTTTTATCACTGCAACCCAAAATATATTTTATAATTACACAGGTACCTATATATTCTATAAAATATTTTTTAAAAAATTCATACATGATAACAAAAGTGTAAAAAACATAAAAATGTGTTAGAAAAACCTTGAAAGAAAATATTGTTCAATAACTATGCATTTTCCGAAGTATAGTTTTGTTTTTTAAACTATAGATTTTAAAAGCCAATGTCAATTATTGGCAAAGTGTACTCATAGGCAAAGTAAATAGCTATAGTTGGTACGAAACAAGATATTTGCAATTTAAATTTTTTTTAATGTTTCTCTTTTCCATTATTTATGTTACCAAACATCGAAATTTTATTAAATTTTTTCCCCCTTAATCTTATTTTATACTCCTTTTCTTTTAATAGAATTAAATACCTTCTCTCCCATAAACTGGCTTTAAAGAAGGTATTTTAAAACCCTTAAAATGAACTATATAGATTGTTTTTATTTTATGTAATTCACAAAATGTCTAGCCTTATGTCTGGTATGCTTGGTATTTCTTGGTATAACATTAGCGGATAGAGTTGTATTTTCATATTTATAGAAGTTGGAATGTTGTATTAAGTGGAATTTCACAAATTTTCTCTCTATTTTACTTGCTTTAGAGTTTTACTTTAAAGTAGCATTTTTTTTCTCTCGTTTTAATGAAAGAAAACGTACTTTCGTATTAAGTTAAAGACTTGCTAAGATGACTTTAGTAGAGAAAGATATTCACAACAACTTTAAATTTGAAATATTCCAATGAGTAAAAATTTAACGGTAAAACTTAAGCATAAATATTTCAAAATGTAAAAATAAAGAAAACTGCTATATCTATGTTTTAAGTTTAAAATAATTTTTTATTGTGTATTGAAACAATTATGCAAAGTGCATTAAATTTGTTTACATTTTTTAAACTTGTATAAGCAGTATTTTTTTTTTTTTTATTTTTTTTTGCCTTTATGTAAAAAAAATATTTAAGCAATTGACATTGACATTTCACAAGATATGTAAGCTGAAATCATATACTTTGCATAGAATAAATAATTTTTTTCATTCTAAGAAACATTAAATAGTTTTTAACAGCATTGTTAGATAAATACTCTATGACTTATATATATATATATATATATACTGAATCGTTTTAATTTTAAAATTCATTTAAAAAAGATTTAAATAAAGGCATTCTCCTAAATTTTTATACAACCATGGCTTTAATTCACTATTTTGACTCTTTGTTTTATTGTTCTTTTATCCTTTTCCTGATATATATAACGCCTTATTATAACTTCGAATGAGTTTCAATTAGAAAACATAAATGAGATCAAAAATATACTTAAGTATTAATTCCATATCATTCGTGACATATGACGAGTTTCAAAAAATTGTGTTTTCTCTGGAAAATATGAAAGAGGGTGAAAATAAAGATGAGAGTGCACGTATTACGGTTTTTTTATGATGTACTTATAAATCAGTACAATATCATTTTCTTATAGAATGTACGTAATAAATCAAGGAAAAAAAACTACCAAAAAGTCTTTGTAATTTTTTTTAAAAAAAAAGCAGTATTTCGTACGTACTCGGATATTGCAATATTAGATTGTACGTAATTTAATAATGTGAATAAAATCATTTTCTTCGCAGCTTATCATAACGTCTTTTCATCATTCATTCCAGAACTTCCAGCAATTGATAAAAGTATGAAATAAGCAATAATAAGTAGAAACAGTAGCAATTCATAGTATCATTCACAGTAGCATTCAGAATCATGCAGTACTATCGTTTGAACAAAACAACAGTCCTTTTAACAGGATGAGTACGTGTAAATAAACACATTCCTCTCCGAATTGATTAATGACATATTGAGCGTAGCGATGCTACAAGGAAACAATTAATTACAACAAGTACATCATTGTTGTTTATTCAGAGCATGAAATGTTACGTCAATCAATTGATTACATAATAACTTAAGTACATTAATTTTATAATGCTGTTAAATTTTGGTTTCCGGTTTTTTTTTTAAAAAAAAGAAATATATGTCGCTATTTATATGCAATAATTTAAATTATGTTTACTAAAAAATCGAATCTTACTCATTTACACCTAAATCATAATTCCTTATACTTTATTTCGAAACACGTCTCATTTTATCTTGCACTAAAGGATAAAAAAACCTATATTTTTGGCAGATTCAATAGTTATTCCTCATTAAAAGGATCAGATTTTGAATTCTTGATAAATTTCCAGGCAATTCCTAGTAAAAGAATATCATTGTAGCTTACACTTTCCTTACAAGCGGTTAAAACTTTTTTTAAACATTAATGTAATATCCAAAAATAACTTATAGTTCTCTTCACTTAAACACGGGATTATATTTTTTAGATTCCACTTTTTTTTTCCAATTTTTACATGTATATTTAATAGGGAAAGGGAGTAATTCCCTCTTTTGAATCCCTCTGGAGCGAACAGCGGGCTCAAAATAAATCTCCTGATGTTAAAATCAAATGAACGATTATGTGATAGTTCGAGTAGTTCTATTCAACGACCTACCTTTTAAAAATTATATTATTATATAAAATACGGTATTACGCGCAATTACAAGAGTTACTGAAGAAGTGTTTTGGCTATAAAAACCTAGAGAAGCGAGTTTGTAATAATAAAAATAGAATTATGTTAATTATAGAAATTAATTATAGAAATCCTGTTAGCACATATCTAATTCACTTATAAATAATGGGCTCAATTCAGGGCAGTCACATAATAAAGACAAACATGTGTTCTCCATTGAATTCAAACCAGACAATAAACTAGTTCTATTTGTAAAACTTGGATAAAATTTCAAATTTCATAATTGGTTAAAAATATCCAAATGTTATACAAAATAAATTTCTTCAAAAGATTTTAAAATTTACAAAAAAAAGAAATCTTATTTTATGCATATACTTTTAAATTTAAATGCGTTTTGTAAACCTGTGTACGTTATTACTGCTGATAAATTGTAAGAAAAAGTTTCAGCAAAGAGCAAAAGTTGGCAGCAATGAATATCATGAACTGATTATCTGGAAACACATGATTGCGTGACTATGATGTCACGTGAATTTTTGAACTGATTGATTAAAAACACGTGTTTGTCATTATCATGTGACTATGACGTCACATGAATTTATCTCTTTGCATTGGGTCACCACAACTTACACAGATATACAGGTAAGTATTTTGATTGACATGAGAAACACGAGGGGTATTGGTAATGGATCTCGTAATTTGGAAACACATTCGAACTGACGAAGAGAACATATGAGCTGACATACCACTTTCCAAACTTCCAAAAAACGCCATCGTGAAGATTTTGAGCTTTGACGGATTTAACGTGCATTACCCATTCTACTCGGTTTTCTTTTAGGGACACCAAAACCCATGACTGAACAGAAAAAAATGCCAGTAGTTCACGGCTGTAATTTATATAGCATTAGAAGTGTTTTGAAAATATTCATTGCAAATCTGATTTACTTTCTTGTATATCATACGCTGCTGAAAAAATGAGGAGAGAAAGCAAGAAAGTGAAGACACTGTTGCGTGATAGCATAAAATATAGAATACGGGTGTTACGAAACGCAATGCAGACAAAGAGAAGCAAGAAAC
>BMAV01016645.1:23555-36744 GCA_019973955.1 Trichonephila inaurata madagascariensis | reverse complement strand
CCCCCTTAGGGTGCCCTTCTCCTTGATTATCAGCGTGAGCTAGAGGTGTAGGAATAAATGAAGAAGTAGAAGTTTCCATGATCTTAATATGGCTTTATTAAGACCTTAAAATTAAACGTCTTACAGATTAGATAATAATAATATATGTGAGAGAATTTACGATGACAAAACACACAATATATATATAATACCGAATTAGTTTAACTCGGACCACTATCAATAACTAACACGCCTAAACTCACTTTCAATAATATCTCAGATCCTAATATTAAATAGTCAATCCTACCTTAACTTCGATCGTCAATCCAATCTTAATTGAAGTTGCGTATTTACTCGAGTGCAGTGGTATGCACCTTCACCTAATGGCTCTTTCTCCGGAATATCTTTTGTTGGCTGTCACTTCACAATCGTATCACGCTCTATAAATAACATTCCCCAAATTGCCACACCACTTACTTTAACTTTTGATATTTAAAAGCTTTCTAATTTGCATATTTTATTCACGCTTCACTTCTTGGGTTTCGGTTGGAAAAGACTTGCCATTAATTCTGGCCCCAAAGGACCCAAAGGATATGTTAATGAAAAGACGCGTGAGCCCGTAACATGGTGTGTGGTCGCTCCCAATTGCTAAGACTGCCACACATCTGTTTGTCATGGGTGTGACGAAGTTATCAATGAAACTTAAGGGACTTACTGTTTCAATTTCTTGACGTCTTGATCCTCCTGCTTTCCTGGATGTCTTGGTCTTGAAGCAAAGTGTCGTTCGAGTGTGTCCCAAACATGCTCATTTGGATTAAGATCAGAAGAGCATGCTAACTACTCCATTCACTGTACTGTGTTCAAGAAAATTCATCGTCTATGTGTATGAGGTCTGGCCTTATCCTGCATTTAAACAGAGAAATCACCAATGGCTGAAACATAAGGCACAACATGGGGTCTCAGGATATTGTCTGCATTCTTTTAAGCCGTCAAACTGCCATTCCGAGTGATATGCAGGTCCCTATGTCTGTCTTTGCCAATTCCAGTCCATACCATCAAACCACCTGGTCTGAAATGTGATCTCTCCTGAATGAATATAGGATTCTTTCGAGTATCTTTTCTCTCCATTCCAAAACACATCTGGTGTCACACTCTAAATTGAATAGGGTAGTCGTCTGTAATCAGCACTTAACTCTTATCACTTTGCATCCAATCTCGATGTTGAGCACCCCATTTTCTTCGGGTTGCACAGTGCCTTGTTGTCAACGGAATACACACCGTTGGTCTAAGTGCATACAAATAACCCCCGTGGAACAAATTTTGGATTGTTTGGCTCTATTGTCTAAATAAATTATTTTGGAATCTATACAGCATTTATTTACAGGATATATTGAGCACTATTTGCTTTGGTAGCATGTGGACAACTTTCCCTCCTCTTTCTAACATGGCCCATTTCTTGGAATCAGTTCCACAATTTTGCAATGACACTTCTTGCTATTCCAACTGCATCCGCTACAGTTCTTTGTGTTTACCCGGATTCCAATCTCATGATAATGCGCTAAGCCAGGTAATCCGGTATATCACGTTGTCGTGGCATTTTCCAATCACCTTTTCTCAAAACATCTACCAAAATATTGAATTTCACGTCTGAGATAAAGAAGAACAACAGCTTCTACGAAATCACGATTCTTATATACTTACCAATTTAGTCGTTAAAATAATCTAAAACAGGCATTCCTTTATTCTTTGCATTCGACAAAAATCTGCCCGATGACGAATTATCACTCAATAATCTTTGGTTGAAGAAATAAATGTATGTAATTTTTTTATGGTCCCATGTCAAGAAAAATGTTGATATTTTGGAGGACGCTTAAAAGAAATTTGAAGAAAAAGGATTCAAATTATATTTCTGGACAAAGGACAATGAACTGAAGGTAATTGAACCCAAGGCTTTAGCAATAGTGAGCAAATCTTTTTAAGGATTGTTTCTAAGAATTTATTTTTGGTATCCTCACTGGATTGTGAAAGAGGCTTAGAACGCATATTGTTTGTAACCAAGAGCTTATTCAGTAAGATCAGATGACCGCTGGATTTAGAAAGAGTGAAGCCACACAAAGTATAAGGAAATTGGATCACAAAACAAAGCATGGTTTCTAGATATTTTATTCACAATCCCACAGAAAATTGCTGGGTATATTTGTCAAATAAGACTATTGGTACCTCAAAAGAAATTTCGTCGCAGAGGATATAATCTGAAAAAGGGTAGGATTAAAGAAATATATAAATTAAAAATTAGATAGCTACCATGAAGTTAAAATTTATTGAAGGATTTAATTCTAGAATATTTTTTATTTGAATAAGAATTATATAAATCATTGAAAGAATTGTTTTAGAAATATTTAAGAAATACAATTTTTAAAGAAGAATATAAAACGAAATGAAATAAATACGATATTTTGAAAGTTTAAGACAGAGGTAATTTGAAACATAATGTATTGCCTTGATATTAAAAAGACAATTTTATTTTTAATAACTTTCTTATTGACTAATGATAGCAACTACCCTGAAGTTTATTAAACCCTTTAAGCAAGTGTACACAGCTAGTCTAATTTCTGAAAAAAAACTCATATTTCCCCAAATTATAATTTTATAGCGTCGAAATTATGTATAAAAACGTATACTTGTAAGTGGACAGTTCTTTAGAGTTGCCCACAGTAGCATAGTGGCCATGTTCGTGAACACGTGGTCGGCATGTCATAATTCCAAGCCCTAGGGCCGCTTAAGACTCGTTGTACAGAGGGATATTCTGTGTTAGTATTATTAAATGTGATAGTGTTTAGCGTTAATTTTAGCATCTGGTTCTACAAATAAATCGTTTTTGTTAAGTCTAGAGAGGGCATTCTCATCCATACCATAACACCTGACAACCAGATTGACTTTTGCAAAACAGCTTCGTCTTTGAGACCCTTTTCAGGTGAAATATATTATATCTTCATTTTCCAGTTGTGAATGGCAGATGAAACTGTGTTTCATCAGAAGTTATCCACTTTTTTGTATCTACCTTTGAGTAACATTGAATACAGAGGGGAAGAACGTTTTCATATGGTTTTCGTAGACATTTGATGACTTACTGGTTTATTAACCTTTTTTATAGCCAATTTTCTCTATCTGATAATAAATTGTCGATTACGATACCTGCAGCTTCTTTGCTTAAGTTCTTTCAGGCAATAAGTCTTTTCAGCTCTTCTTTTTTCTTTTTTTTCACCAAGGTCTTCCTTTCATCCCCAATTGTCCCTGGAGCTTTTGATTACCAGCCAAACTTATTCCTTTTCAAAGTTTAGATAGTAATCCATGAAAAAAATGTCTTCTGATTTTTGAATGTTTTTTTTATAATAGACTTGGAGCAATTATCCTTCAAAAGTTTTAAATTTAGTTTCTGTTTTGAGTACATAATTTCGGAGCCATAATTTACTCCCACTAATGAAAATAGTTAGATTGGTAATTTAAATGTTTCATTTTTAAAATAAAACTTGTAATAAAATGATTAAAATTCACTATAAATAATTATACGCTTTTAAGTTTCACCCCACACTAATTATGATTCAACCTGTATGATGCGAAGTTAATAAACATTCGATACACTGTTCTTTAATTGTAAGTAAACACGTTGCACGTGTTAATTTCAACGCTTCGCTCGTTTACATACCACAGCGATTTTTGAGGGATTTTTTTCAACATTCGGTGAAATTCAAAAGGTAAACAGTTTAGATGAATAAGCATCGATATATAAACAGTAAGGTTCGGCTTACTCTAAAACTATATAGGTGGCGCTGCCAGCTGAATATAAGAAAAAGAGAACTTGACGAGAGGAGAGAGGTGAAAAATGTTAAAGAGCGGTGGGACTAAGACAAAAGAATGTGAAACGAAAGTTACTGTATATAGTATCTTTTTAACTGTTGTATATTGTTTTATGTGGTATGTAGCGTTATCTTATTAAAATAAAAAGTTGACCACTATAAAATACCTGGATTTTATTTGCACCGACAAGTAGAGGAAATCATTTAAGAACATCGAACCTACGAATAGATTTTTTTTTACAACATTCGTGGAAATTCAAATGGTATATAATTTAGAGGAAGCACCGATGTATGAATAAATAAAATGAGAGAGCAATTATTAAGGTAAATAAAGCATTCTTATATAAAAGTACAAAATTTGCTGGAAACTTATTATGATACCTAGCGTTATGAGCAATTTATTGTGACCATATCCATCAAGAGAAGTCTCCTAAAAGTCATGATAAGCAGTAAAAATTGATATTTTTCTAAAAATAGTAGTAGAAGGAATACAACAGCTTTTCAGTTGTCTCGTAATTTTCATGCAGTCACAACAACGCGAACTTTAAGCTCTACCGTTATCTCAAGAAAGGTCTGTAAGCGAGAAGTACTGCTGTTTTTGAAGTAGAACTCGTTTATTATGGCTCAGTTAGTTTGGATAGTGCAAGTCGTCGAACAACTGAAAAAAGAACGAGTTAGCAGAAGTTTGGTGATCTAAACCAGGAGTTGGCAAACTGATAGTAATGGTGTGGCAGACCAATGCATTAATATTAGGATGCATCAGAACAAGAAGAAATATTTGAAGAACCGAACGAAAGGAGAGAAGAAATACATGAGGCAATGAGGCGGTTTAATTTTATCTCATCATTTTGTAATGTAGTGTAGAGAGTGCCTCTGAAAATTGTGTCATGTGCCAAATTAGATAAGTGTACTATAGGTTGCCGTCGTCTGGTCGAGACAATCATTGTGTTGCACAAGGAGATAGACCTCTTTTACTTTGACATATACTTATTGACTGCTGTCTGTTATATGGATATAATTTAGAGCCATATGTTTGCCTTTTCAGAATGCAGTTATTTTAATTTCAGTTTTAGGGATGGCAACATTATTTCACAAATAGGTCAATCAATATAGAGCATGTTTCGATATTTTGTGGAGAGCAATTGCAATTTGCATTCCATGTTTAAGATACATTCATTACTTAAAACGTTAGCTCTGTTGGTAGAGGGGCAGCAAGATTTAAAAGTAATTAAAGGTTTACACGAAAATGAGCTTTAACATTAAGTAAACAGAATAATGAATAGATAAAAGCTAACAAAGCTAAAAAATGCACTTTTTTTGCACTTAAACTTTACTAAAGTATACATATATTAATCTTAAATCTATAATCGATATACGATATGTTAAATTAACGAAGAAGCTGTAATGGTATAGTAGGGTAAATTTCAACTTAAAATACATCCCAAATGAAGTTTCAAAATATAATTTACATAAACCTAGAATGCTGCTTAGTGGCTAATTCACTTAGGTAGAAAATTCCAATTAAATACGTCATCTTTCTTCTCAATTGTTTTTACGAACATTGATTTATGTACAATGTTGCACTTTGTTTCAGATGCTTTCATGACTGAATTAACTACTTTGAACTACTACGAACCGCGAAGGTCGCGGGTGTAACAGAGTTTGGGGAGGAATGAGACATAATCTTAAAAATATCTGTGTTTATTCTATCTAACACTTTATGAAAATATAAAATTTTACGGCTTAACTCTGGGAGCAATGTGAAATCCTAACACTAAATTTAATATATAAAATTATTGCAAATCACTTAGCTTCTGTCAGAGCTCCTTGATCCTTCTCGAGCCCCGATAGCTAGGTCAGCTCCAATGATATTTTCTTCCACAAATGTTGGTGAATTCTACTATGAATATTAATGACGAGACACGTGTCCTCTCAGTCATAATTCGCACAATCACTTATGCTTAGATTTCACTAAAAACCATTAATCATGCATACCCAACGTCAAAGTTTAAATAGTAGTTACATTCGCATAAAATCAATCCCTTTACAACTTCAAAAATTGAAAGTGAGCTCACTAGAAAATAAGTAAAATGAAGAAAAGTATTAAGTAAAATGAACAAAACAGCATAAAATCATGCATACAAGATAAAATAACTAAATGTAATAATTAATTTTTGACAAATGAGGCTTTATGAAAACATTTTTTTCCCCTGTATAATGCAAGAAATTAGCCGATGTGGTTACACATTCTATAAGAAAAACTAATCGCATACTTAAGTGTTTTTTTTTTCTTAAATATAACAATAAACTTCATGTATGTACTTATACCATTTTACTGAATTAGGCATAAAAAAGCATAATTTAGGAGTAAAGCTTTCTTGAAATTTTTTTTTCTCGCTGGTATTACTTACAAAAAAAATCGACTTTGTTACGCTTCATTTATCAACCTCATGTACCATGAATCCATATTATTTTCTTGACCCATTTACTCGCGACATCCGAAAGAAATGACACTGGATTGACTGCTCGGTGCATTACTTAGATTAATGTTTCAGTGACAGAATAATGAATGCCATCATTTTAAATGAATAGCACCATTACCGGTCCTGTGAGGTTTGCATAATCCTTTCGACGTCTCTATTCGTAAATATTAGTATCCGGAAATGTGACTGAGGCTTCCGAAATTAGCATTGCTCTAATTACGGCCATCGTACATTAAGAGACACTGCACCCACTCAAAGTATTGTGGGGACATTAATTTTATAGCAGTTACTAGTAAATTGAACTTGATCTACTTAAGGTTATTTGCCTATCACGTTGGCCGCATCCTAGTTTATTGTCACGATTAAAGGAAAGGTAACTTTCAACTTCATGGGCTATTTCATGAATACTCCAATTAATTGTTTTGCCTTATTGAAACTTTTGAAAAAGGAAACGGATACGGCATTAATTCACTTATTCATATAAATGTGAATGGTTATAAACAATGTTATGTATAATTTTCGTAAATTATACATACATTTAGTATCAACTTTGATTCTATAGTTCACTTAAGTAAACTAAAAGCGTTAAATTTATGTAAATAAGTTAAGTCAATGCTTCTCAAACTTTCAATATATGCGACCCAACACTCAGTCATAATTTCCCTGTCCCCCCTTTATATAATAACAATGTATTGAATTTAATAATCCTATACTTTGACGATAAAGCTACACTGGGTTGGAAATGTTAAAAGTTTGAGAAGCACTGTCTTAACGACTACAAGGACTCATGGGTTTATCTCTTTCTCTCTCTCTCCTTAACTCAGTGGTTCTCAAACTGTAGATTGCACCCACTGGGGCATAATAATCCTACATGAGGGGGTGATTGTATATCAAAAGTCTGCAATGAAATATTGTTTAAAAAATTATTAATTTACTGAAAGGCAGTAAAACCAAATACATTCTGACATAAAAAAAAATAAAAGGCACATTTAAACTCATATAATACACTTATAAATGTATCAGAACTACAGAATGTATTTGATAATTTATTTTTCATGATTAAGTTATGAACAAGTTTAATAAGTACTAGAGTTAGAAATGGTAATACTATACGAAACAATTTTTTAATTAATGCAGAAGATTCATCATCCATCCCTCCCCACAATTCAAAGGGTGATTTACTACTACATTGCCTTTTTTGATTTCGACATTTCACGTGAAATCTATGAATATTTCTTTTTCGTTAGTTCAGAGCCTTTCTGCATCAAGGTACCTGTATATATCAAGATAACTTTCTGTATCTGGTAAAAAAAACCTTGGTAACTTCTTTAATTAAACATTATTTTGCACAATGTTCCAATTCAAAAAATTAAAAAGGGAAATGCGTGCTAAAGGAGTGCGATATCCAATACCACCCCGCACCATAATACCCGGTGCAGGACCAGTGTGGTGGTGCATAACGCAGCTGTTCAGCATCCTCTCTCCACTGTGTCTTCAGACTCGAATGAGACCATCGTGGTGTTGCAGACAGATGCGTGACTCGTCAGTAAAGACAACTTCATTCCTTTCTGCCGCCCACATCCTTCTTTCATCGCACCATTGGCGGCGGAGACGTCTGTGGTTCTGCGTCAAGGGTAGATCAAGGAATGGACGTCTTGCGGACAGACCACTCTGCTGTAAACGGCGTCGAATGGCACGCGCAGACACTGAATGATGCGTTACAGACTCAATGTGCTGTGCTATGGTTCGTGATGTGACTGAGCGATCCGTCACTGCCATGCGCACAATTTGCCTGTCCTCTCGTGAAGTGGTGCACTGAGGTTGATTCTATCGACCACGTCGGTCCGTCATACCCTCCTGCATCCAACGGTCACATATCTGCATTACAGTTGTTTGGTTTCGTCCAACACGACTACCGATTTCCCTGAAAGATAATCTACTATCTCGGTAGGCCACTATCCTTCCTCTGTCGAACTCGGATACTTGATCAAAAGCTGATCGCTGTTTTCTACGAGACATAATTGATCGTTTTTTTCGAAAAAACCACAAGAAAAATACAACTGACGAACTTGAAATCGTCGAAATCTCCAAGCCTTAAATAGCGCTTTGAGGTGGCGCCCCAGGCGCGCGTGATGTGTGCCTGCGCTGAAATTCTAATCATTTGCATATCTCACCTCCGCTAATGCATGTTGTAAATTTCATGTTATTTGCATGTTTCCTTCTGGGTGCTACATTTACGGTGGCCAGCAGTGTAGCTCAAATACTTAGAAAATACTCATGTGTGCAATCTAATTTTATAACAGATCCCTTCAGTTCCGTCATCATATATTCAATCACAACAGCGTGAAGGTACCTTGATGATATTCTGTGTCGTTGCTTTTGTCTTTATTTCATTTCTCTCCGAATCTATGTTTCAATAGGCTAAGGCATGAATTCATTCGGAAATTGTTCTGATAAATACTGATCGAACAGTAATGAATTGGAAGAATTGCGTACATTGGACGACTGACACAAATCATTATAACGCATTCTTACTTTCTTAATATGATACAAAAGGGAGTGAGTATATTGCAGGAGAACAAGCATCTTCATTCTTAGTTCTTACTTTTTAGAGATAATTGCCAAACTAGTCCAGGAATGCTTACAGTAATGAGTCTTCATTTGGAATCAATTCTAATCAAGTACATCACTTACGATTTGCAATAACGAAATACTCTGACGTCATGTGGATGCAAGATGACGCTACTCTCACCTTTAGAGTATTTTGCAAATTTTTTGTTAGCACAATATTTTTGTGACTAAGTAATCAATCCATGTTCTCGTGATGACCATGAACAAACAATCTCATTCAAAGGATTTTTTTGACTATAAAAATACAATAAAAATGCAAATATTTATCTAAAATACTTAAACTTCAATGAATGGAGAAGATTCTATCATAAGTGGAATTCAACAAATTCCTTTTCACTTGGTACAAATTTCAGTGGTATACACTTAAACTTGGATAACATATTTCTAAGCATGATCATCCCATTGAAAAATTACCACCTAACACCATGTAAAATGTCATGAAAATAGACATGAAGTGTCATTTTGTGTGAGGAAGGACATGTTGAAGCTGTGAGAAACATAAAACTGTTTGCTTTACTATTCATTCCATATTTCTTAATTTCTGCCTAATGTGTCTCCATTCATTGTGTTACAAATTTTAAATAACTCATTTTTAAGGTATTTTTTTTCACTGTAAGGATCACGTTTTAATGATAAAAAATAAGAATTGTTATTTGAAAATTTTTAAAATTTTGCCACTGTTTCCTGCACTTTTCACACTTAACTGTGATTGAGCGCGCCAAACTTTCTCGCCTTCCTACCCCAACTGAAACTTTTGAACCCCGTGCCGGTAACATTTCTGTAAACAGGAAGCGCAACGGACAGACGTAGTCCGCATCAATCCGCAGCCCCTTCAAAGGTGTAATTTTCATTTACCCGCATTGCTACTTTTAAGTGTAAATTTTAATTGCAAATATTTATTTTCTGTAATATAAACATACGTACCATCTCCATTTCTGGCTGTTATTCGAACTCAAGCAACGGCATCAGCCACTAAAACTGTGTTAGAAATTAGTTATAAAAGTTACTTTGAATTATTTTCAGATGTAGAGTTGATATTAAATACTATTATATTAAGTAAACAAGATAAAACTGCAAATTTAGTCTAAAAGTACTACAGTCCATTATATTTATTGGATGTGACTGTATAGAAAATATCTAATTTGTTGCTCTTTTACAATGTTTTATGTATATATTGGCATTCATGAAATGTCACGACAATTTCAACTTTAAATTTAACTCTGAAGAAATAATTTGTAATTTGTTTTCAAAGTTTAATACTAGATTGAAATCAACATATATTTCTAAAAGTAGTAACATCACCAAGAAATAATTTTAATACTAAATGAGATTGAAAAGTTAATAATTTTATATTTCCTACTTTATGCCTAATCAAAATATTGCATTTTACTCATTCAGTCTATAAAATTTATTCATTTCATTGTATACATCAAATCTTTATACACAGAATTTAAATAAATTGAATAAAATAAATATCAGTTTGAAGCAATGGATTATAGTTTAAAATTTATCAAGTTATTAATAGATATAGAAAATCTATTATTAAATATAACAATCTCATATGGAAAATATTGGAACTCACAACAAAATTAAATTTGCTTAGTATGCATTTAGAATATGTAAGAACAAAATAAAATCTTCATTGATACTGTGCTAATATTTCCTAGAACTGATATAATTAGTTCAGTAAAATGATTTTCCTGTGTAAGATACAAATTAGTTTGATTATGCATATATGATAAATTGAGTGCACAAAATAAGGACAATACTCATAAACGCCAAATCAGTATTTCAATATTACATCTTCAGATTATGAAATTGCTTACATATCTCGATGGAATCCCAAACTAGGATCAATTAACTGATTTTTATCTGTTATTTAAGCAAATAGTATTTTTAAATAAATAAGTCAATTCCTATTTAGGTCAACAAAGAAAAATTATATTTTAGTTACTTTTTATTAAATAGTTACAATTAATATAGATATGTATATACATATGACAGAATCACAGTTTTAAGTTGCAAAATAGAAAGCGATTTTCCTTGCAATTTTCCATTTTAATTTCTATATAGGCTGTTGGACTATTAATTTGTTTGTTACTATTTATTCATTAATTAAATTTTATTATTTCAGTGAACTAGTATAGTAAAAAAGAAATCACAATCTCAGAAATTAGGCCATCCCACGTGGGATTCGAACCCACGACCTTTGAATGAGAAATCCAATGTGCTATCCATCGCGCTACAGGGACACAATGAGCGATTTTCCTTTCTACATACACTGTTGGGCTAGTATTTTTGGTTTGTAATTATTTATTCAGTTTTTAATTGAATTAATGAATTAATATTTGAAAATACCGTATTAGCATCAAGTGTTATCCACTATAAGTTTTAAGAAATGTATCTGAACTTGAATGGATGAATAGAAAGTATCTTATTAACGATTGAAAATTTGGACAAGATATATATATATTTAGGGAGAGAGTGAACTAATAGTAAGAACTGAATAAAATACAGTTTCATGTTATCCTTGGTTCTTTCGATTCACTTTCAGCCGTGTTTCTGGAAGCAGAGGCAAAACGCAAACAAGAGCACACACTACGTCTATTCGTACCATAAAAAAAACAATTTTAAAAAATGTTATTTTGAGAAAAATGTTTCTGAAAGATGATCGCTGAATCAAACATAAAGTTGAACACAAATGTAAATAAAAAAGTCTTATTCTTCAAAACACAACATCTAGATAATGCGAGGCACGTATTACAGCTAAAGGTTTCGGTAATATAATTGTGAAATCTTTTGAATGGACACCTTTCAGAAAGTGCGAAAAAAATAATATGCAAATGTACATTAATAATTTCTTAATTCGGTAAAGAACTTGTAATACTAGGCATAGATTTTGTAAAATGAAAATATATTGATTTCAAAGCAAACGCAACAAGCTAAATCTGGCCTTTTTCTCTTCTCTTCTAACAATTCTTACAGGGAAAGGTGGAAGATGTTTGAAAACGGTGTTCTGTTTGAAAAATTAATTTTGTTTTCTGAGCTCTATTTATTTATTTTTGATCTTCGTTTACTTTGTATATCGTAATCAGATACGAAGAAAGTTGCTTTGGTTAGGAACGAAGATTCTTATTTTATTTTATTGCAAAGTGAATTTCTCCTTGTTATTTACCCACTAATAAGATGCTGGGAAAGGATAAATTTTAGTTATTCTAGTTGTGAATATCTTTATTAAGTTTTTTGAAGTATTTTTTTTATTCGGACAAAATATATATTCTTCAAATTCTAAATATAAGGTAATTTGGGGTAAGACACTAGTTTGTCAATAGTACTTTTATGCGTCGATAGATGGCAATTTTGAGCCACTTGAGTGAAGAGCCTGGTCCGACATAAAGTGTGGCTTGTGAATTTATCTCAATTAATCATCTTTAATCGGTCTTGTTTTTCAATCTTGTGAGCATTTAAAGCGGCGAATACAACTTTTATAATTTTCTATTCCTCATATTTTAAGTTCATAAACGTACTTATTTTAAATAAGATATTAGCAGTAAAAGTGAGTTACACATTATATTACACATACGATGTATGTAGAGGCGGCCATAACACTGCAACAATAAGGAAATACGCGTGTGTGGCATCTGCCCCCTATACTTGGGGAAAGACGCCACATGGTACAGAAATAAATGAAATGAACTTTAACTTTTTTTTTTTTTTTTTCATTTTATAACACTCTGTGACGTCGTGAGTAGATAACGTGGGAAAATTTTGTCACAGCCTAATTTTGAAATAAAAGAATTATTTATTTGCTCAACAAATTACTAATGTTTGAAGCAATAAAGTACAGTCTCTGCCAAAAGCCTGTGCACAGTCTCTATCACGGGAGATCAATCCTTTGTCCGAAGGGCACTTTCCCATCTCTCTAAGAAGTTGTTTTCAGTTCTCCAACGCCACCGGCGTTCATGGTCTGTCCTTTCGTCCGGAAAATCTCTTTCGGACTCCGAATCCGATCTCGGCTGGTCTCTGCACTCCAAAATCGCCTCCCCTCTCTTCAGGTCTCTCCAGCTCTCTCCAAGTCTACTCCTCTCTTCCTAAAAAAACCCCTTTTAAACATCAAGATGGGTCCACAACACGCCCTTATCATTCTAATTGGCCATGGTCTGAAATGACGTGTTTCATTGCCAGTAGCCTTTACACTCCTTCAGGGGATAACGTTGATAAACACTCACTTAAGAAGTA
>BMAV01016645.1:0-10382 GCA_019973955.1 Trichonephila inaurata madagascariensis | reverse complement strand
ATATATATATATATATATATATATATATATATATATATATATATATAGGCCAATTCTCTACTGACAAAAGATAACATCCAAACAATAACATTCGACAAACACATAGACAGCAGGAAAATCACACGATGAAGGACAAAAGAGTAATCGAGATAATAAATATAAAATGGATGCTACAGTGTTATGAACATTACTGACTTAGGACAGTTATTATATAAAAAATAATTTATATAAAAGTGGGGGGTTTTTTGGCCAGCCAACCTTCCCCCTTTTTTTGGAAATAACACTGAGCAAAAACCAATAGGAAATAATGGATAGAAATATCTAAATCCATTACAAGATAGAGGTAACTTACCTAAAAATTGCACTTACAAATGCAAAGCCCGCGCTAAATCTGAGTGGAAACATTAATTTGTTGCCAGATTCTATACCCTAATACAGATTTAAATCAAGAGTGGCTGAAATGTTGCACTTAACAAAAGATTAAAAAGAATGAAAATAAAAATTAATAATAGTTGCATATTATAGCATAACTATAATAACACCAGAGTAAATATGAATAAAATAATAGTAAGTAATTTCTAATCTAATATTAGATTATGGAGATAATTATAACAAAATATTTGTTTATAGTAATAAGCTATTATCAATCTCATAATTTTAATCCTAACTATTTTGAATAGCTTTATTTATATAACTATTAATAAAATTAATTGGGTATTACTGATTTAAGCAATATTTAGTAAAATGTTTATAGTTATTTATAATGTCTGATTTTTTTGACACAAGAAATTTATTACATTGTATATAATTAATAACAATATTTCTGAATATAGAAACATGTACATTACTCTTCCAATGAGGAACTTTTATAATATTGAAATTAAAATCTTCTCTTTTATCATAAATATTAGAAACTATTACATTTTCATATAATTTGACATGTATGTCAAGAAAATTTGCTTCATTGTTGTTATTATTTGTCTGTATTAAATTAAGATATTGTGGATAAAAATTAATGTTAGGTATAAAATTGGCTTGTTTGCCAAAAATGATTATATCATCTATATAACGATAAATATAAAATTTAGAATTATTAATGTAACTACTTTCAAAATAATGTAAGTATAAATTGGCAAGACAGTTGCTCGCAGGGCCACCTTGTGGCAATCCTTTAATCTGCTGATAATAGTTACCTTTATGATATATATAGTTCTCTTTAAGTACAAACCTAAGTAGTGAACCAAATCTATCATAATTAACATTATTAAATAAATTGTCTTTATGTAAATTTACAAGTATATTAATCAAATCATCAATATTAATAGAGTTAAAGAGATCTTCAAAATCTAAACTATAGACTGAATAAATTTTTTTATCTTTCATTTTTTCAACAAGTGATTTGCTATTTTTAAGAATGGCTGAGGATTTAAGGTTATTTATTGTTTCATGCAATATTTCATGGAGAATTTTGCCTGTTTTGCTGATATATGTATTAAAACCATTTGTAACTGTCCTAAATTTAACTGGGTCTTTATGAAATTTGGGAGTATGAAATATATGTGGAAATTTAAAATTATTATTAATTTGAATTTTTAACTTTTTATGAAAAGCCAAGATACGTTTATTTATTTCTCTATCAGAAACAGAAGACTTAATAAAAGCTGCATTATTATCGAAATAATTGTTGATCAATAAATTATAATAGTATTTACATATGAAGGTAAAATTTCCTGGCACTTTATCAACATAAACTATAATAAATTTATTTTGTAAATTTTTAATCTGACTTTTAATATTATTAAAAAAGATTTTATTATCTGTACCATAGTTATATTTATTAAGCTGCTTTGTAATTTTATATTTGAATTCTGTGAATGCCTCTATAGGCATATATATATATATAAAAGTATAAATATTTAAAACAATTCTCTTTAAATTTTTCTAGCATCTATTTATTTTTAAAAGTATAAACTCAAGCTTTAAAGTAAAAATTTTTTCAATAAAGATATATTAAAATCAAAATAAATTCTTAATTACTTTAAAACAAATCGCAACTACTTAATAGTTTCAGTTAAAGCAATGTTATACTATTCCAGAAAAAAATCATAATTAATTCTTATTTTTTTTATTTCTTTTAGTCTTTTACTTAAGGATTTTTTACAAGTACCTAAAAACTATGCCCTTTATAATTACAAACTATTTTTTCTATGTCTCAGTTATTACTTCTTTTTACAATTTGTATCATGATAAAATTCTATCGAATATTTTCATTTGTGTGTGTGAGAGAGAAAGTGGGCAGTCTGTTTATTCAATAAAATCAAATTTACTATTTGAATCAATAAAAATAATACACTTTATTTCTTTTTAAGATTACAGTCGTATTTCAAATAAAAGATAAACAAGGAATACAAAAAAATAAGTCAATTCCACTTAAGTCAACAAAGAAAATATTTTAGTTACTTTTTATTAAATAATTACATTTCATATAAATATGTATATACATATGACAGAATCACACTATTAAGTGACAAAATAGAAAGCGATTTTCCTTGAAATTTTCCATTTTCATTTCTAATAAGGTGTTGGACTATTTTTTTTTGTTTGTTACTATTATTCATTGGTTGAATTTAATTATTCCAATAAAATAGTACAGTAAAAGGAAATTACATTCCAGAAATTACGCCATCCCAGGTATGATTCAAATTCATGACCTTTGGAATAGAAGTCCATTGCGCTATACGGACACAGCGAGCTATTTTCCTTTTTATATATGTTGCTGGACTATTATTTTTGTTTTTACTATTTATGCATTAATTAAACAGAATTAATGAATTAATATTTGAAAAAACTGTATTAACATCAAGTGTCATCCCCTACAAGTTTAAAAACTGTATTTGAACTTGAGTGGATGAATAAAAAGTATTTTACTAACGATTGGAAATTTGAACAAGATATATAAATAATTGTATATATAGGGGGAGTATGAACTTATAGTAGGAATTGGAAAAAAGGTAAAAACTTCAAATATGTGTCACAAATCAATTTATATGAAACGTTTTGCCCATTCACTTGCAATATGATAAAATAAAACCTTGTTGCAATGTAGATCAGAGAAAACGTACGTTTATAAATATTTCTCCAAAATTGAGCATATTATACAATGTGTTCATAAGCTATTTTAACAAAATACAAAGAGTCAATACAAATTTTTAAACATTAGATGACACTAACTGAGAGTAAAAAAACAGCATAAATATCTATACAAACTGATAAAAGTTAATAGGGAGTGAGAATTTTCAAAAAATCATAGGTTGCGCAATCCATTCCATTCAGTTTCGAGAATGACCCAGAGGCAAGCTATAAAAGAAACAGTATCCTCAATTACGTGTGATTGGATCTTCAAGAGCTGAGTTGAAAAGCAGACGAAGCAAACGACTTTAAAATCGTCACAACCCCAATACTTCATATTATTACCGTGATAACATCGTTCGAAACGATTTCGTGATAGACATGGAATGCAGCTTATGATATCGTTAAATCTTATGTTTTTTATGTGTTGAAATCGCTTAAGTTGGAGATCTAACTGTACGCCTTTATGACGTTTTGAGATTTAGATGGTTTCGAAGTTCCATAGTAAATGTTGACAGAAGTTTAAAATTACCAGATTCGTTGGGAATTGATTTCCTTGGAGTTGCTTGTTTTTAATTTAATTTACATGCACTTTGAAGCCACATCATGTCTATTATACACTTCGAAATATTAGGCCACAGTTCCTAGCATCATAATAAATAACATAATACCCGTAGCATCGAAGAATGCATTAAGCCTTGTTTTGATTTTAAATGGAATTTTTCTTGTTTTTTTTTTTTTTTTTTTGGCTTGGGGTGAATTTTCTAAATTCCATTCTACAGTTCGTCATTTTGTTTCCAGATTCATATTGGAATCATCAGGTTTCATCAGATGTAACAATGGACTTCTTTAAGAAGTTTGGAACGTTTTCAGCGACTGAAATGATGTCTTTTGCAATGCGCACTTCTCATTGCTTTTTGTTCAGGGAATAAAGTGTGTGGAACAAATTTAGTGCACACTTTTGTTTTGCCAAAATCTTCATGCAGGATGGTTCGAATTGTTTCTTTGTTGATGTTCAAAGAGTCTGTCATCATTCTTGATTACCCACAGAAATCTTTTGTCATGAAATTTCGTACTTTCTCAATAATTTCATGTGTTCTAAATGAAATTGATCTTCCACTACGCTGATCATCTTCTGCCGCATCTCTTCCATCCAAAAAACGTCTGTGTCACACAAAGGCGTTTGATCTACTTAAACAACAGTCACCGTAAACTTGTATCATGAGTTTGAATGTTTCCGAAGCACTTTTACCAAAGTTTGCGTAAAATTTGCTTACTGCTCATATATCCGTCTTAAAAAATCAACATGAAAAAAATTCACTTCTGCATCGAATGTTCGTCTTCTTTCAGCTACTTAACCAAAAGCATTCAACCTGTTTGCAGTGTGTCAGAAGGACACATGGGTCATGGACATTATGACGCATGCGCATTTGCACTCTTGGTGCCCATACAGCACATGCTCTGGGACGAGTCTTAAAACTTATTTGTTGCAATATGTATACAAGAACATGTGAATTTATAAGTGAACGTTTAATAAATTAAATTTTTTAAAAAAAATAGAGAAAACACGCTTTTATAGTTAATCAAACTAAAAAATTAAAAATAATTTTTAATTTTAGAATGAAATGATTAACGAGAAAATTAATGTTATTGTGGTAAAAGCGTAAGGTGCTTTGTACTACATTTTTACACTAATTCCGCGTTTCGGAATAGAACTAGAAAAAATAATAACAATTAATATCGAGCACCCCACGCTTTCACACACAGACATTAATTTTTTCGTTAATCATTTTATTTTATTTATTAAGAATTATTTTTTTACTTTTTAGTTTGATTCACTAGTTAGTTTTTTTGAACAACAATTTATTTTTCACTTTTCTAGTTCGACCTACAAAAAAAAAGAGTGTTTTTTTTAGTTTTTTATATTATCATTTATTCATGGTTGAATTAATTTTAAATGGATCATGTTTTTAGAATCTGGAATACTCATTGGTATCCTATCAGTGCGTTGATATGGCCTTGTTTTTTTTTTTTTTTAAAAATGTAGGATCAGCCAACTGAAGGAAATCTGGAAGATCTAAGTTTGAAATATTTAATGTAGAAGAAGGTGTAAAATGAATGATATTTTTCCCTATTTGTATTAACCATGAATGTTTTCGCTTTAGGATTGTGATAAACTTTTAGTCACCAAATCTGGAAATGGGAAATCGTTAAACCTGATGATACTGATCAAAACAATGGAACAAAATTATTAAATTATTGTATTGTCATCAGTTCTTGACAACTGTGCAAAATTTCGAATTAATCGGAGTTTTTAAAAACCAAGTTCAAAGATTCCCTTACATACAGGTGAAGCTAAAAAAATCTCGTAAAAAATGAAGATTTTCTTTTTTACTCTGTTGAAAATAATTTATCGACAATATATTTATAATTTTTTTGTAAATTTATTTTCCGTGTTAGGAAAGTGTGTATTGAAAGCTCCGTTCAAATCGGTTCACAGGTAGGTCATCAAACCACCATCATATATCAACATTTTAAGTAAGTTAGTCAAAATAAAATAACTAATTTGACAGGTAACTTTATGACATTCCAAGAATAACAAAAATAAATAAAAGGAAAGTAGAAAATTTATTTAAAACTAATTGATATCAATACTATAAAAAAACAACTGAAAAATGAAAATCAATCCTGGCAGAAAAATATGGAAATACCCTTTTACCCCTCACAAAAAAGAAATCGAAGATATGATAAATAATTGATGGAATTTTTGTGAATTTAATAAAAAATAAGTTCTTTTCGAAAACCTTTTCTGAGATGTCTTGCTAAAGAAAACCTGAAAGAGAAGCAAGAAAATAGACGGGATGTCTGAAATCAGAGTGTTTACTGTCAACATATTCAAAGAATTTTTTTGGAAACGTTGCAATGTTGTACTTTGACAAATGTATGTTTTCAGAGTAAATGTTATTCTAAAAATTTAAACATTAGATGTAATTTTCTTATATATATATACCTTATACCTTTAATTATTCTAAATAATTCTAATTTTCAGATTTTCTTTTTACACCTAAGGACTAATAACTGATTTATTTTTTTAAGAGAAAAAAGATACCTTTCTTTTTTTCATCTTAAAATGAAATATGGTAATAAATTAGGATCAAAATTGATTTAGTATTTATGAAAGAGAAAGTATTATAATTTTGTCAAAGCTTAGTGAATTATCAATTGTAATTTCCTTTCACAAACCGCAACAATTCTATGTGGAAATTCAACCACATTTGTTAAAAGTTTTACCATCTGCATAATTTGAACTTCTTTTCAGATTATTCTATTTATTTTTTGATTCCTCTTAAAATATAAACTAAATTTAATACAATAATAAAGATATCAAACATTCGATTGTTTTATATACCGTTCATGTATTCAAGTCTTGCATAAATTTTACTAGAAATCTATCAATAAATCCAATATCATTTATACTTTCATACAATGCTTTGAAAAAGGATTATAGTATAACGATACTGAATTATTCGGATTAAAGTTTGAGAAAATGTGCTCCATGTTTAAAAAAGTATCTAATGAATAAATTTAAAAACGTGAATAATCATAATGATTATAAATAAATTAAAGTTGTAATTATATAAGAAACAGAATAGGTTCAGCTCTGTTCCTTGATTGTGACTGTGAGTAAAGGTTAATTAACGTCGAAATGCATAACAACATAAGAGCTATTGGAAACGGACCTAGTAATTTTGAACCATGGTCAAGTGACGAGGACAATACCTGACTGGCACTAATGGGGTTATACCATGTACTTCTCGTTCTATGAGGGCAAAAATAATTTTCAGTATTTCTTTGGGGGAGGGGGGAGGGGATTACCTGTTATGTGTATGTATTATGTAAAACTGATTGTGTACTCTAAATTACATAAAAAGCTAATAAATTAATTTTTTACGGAAAAAAAGTTATTAATGCTACTCCTACAAAAAGTGACGTACACACATGAAATTTGATTTACAAGTAAAATTTGATTTACAAGTACGTCAAATTATACCTAACTAAAGCTGATATGGGTTTTGTGATAGTATAATTGATATTCATTCCATACTTCTTTTTATGAATACTTATAGAAAAAAAAATATTGTTTTGATTCAAAAATGCATACCCACTTTTTTCAATCTCTACTATTAGCTCACACTCTCTATATATTTATTTGTTTATTTATTTATTTCGCTTGGTGGTATTTTCAATCGTTAATAAAATACATTTTAAAGCGCTCCATTGAGCTGAAATTTTATGTACATTTTTATTTTGGATGACAATACAATAATTTAATTATAATTAATAAAAATTAATTGATTAAAACTAATTATTTAAAGAATTACAAATACAGTCACGTTGGCATCATTTTTGGCGACTTGTGTCAAAACTTGGAAAAGGTTTTGTTCTCACGTTTTAAAGCATTCAGTTGAACTGAAATTTTATATACACGATTGTTTTAGTTGACAATACGATACTTTAATGATAATGAATAAAAATTAATTACCACTTAATGTTGTGATTTTGTGTCATGTATATACATATTTATATTATTTGTAACTATTTAATAAAAAGTAGCTAAAATAAAATTTTTCTTTGTTGATCTAAGTATAAATTGACTCTCTCTCTAATTTTTTTTTTATATATTACTTGATTTTAAAGATTTTCGTCAATTGAATCGTACTGTGTTCCCCTTTTAAAAAAATAACGTTCGCTTATTACTGTCCATCATACCTTTTCTTTTTACTTAGTGCATAATTTAAAGGCACTTTTTGAATCTCATAAAAATTAGTAAACATATAGTCGGTATAGAACGCACTATATATTTCAAATTACTTAACAATTTCATACACCATTTATTCCTGAGTTCCTCTGACCCATTTTACCACGACACCGAAAGGAAGTGACCGCTCGGTGCTCTGGCTGGATTAAAGTATCAGTGACAGAATAATGAATAGCAGTATCTGAATAATTCCTGCTCCAGTAACATTTACATAAGCTCTCATTCCTTAGGTTCGTAAATATCAACATCCGGGACTGTGAAGGGGGCTTCCGAAACATGTATAGCCATCATACATTAGGAAACAGCAAACTAACTTTTAGAACAATGTAGGAACATTAATTTTATAACTCGAGCTGCTCTTAATTTCACCCACTTAGGACGGTTTTGCCTGTATAGATGATCGCAATTAAAAGAAAGGTAAATCCATTGTTAAAATTCTTCGAATCCTAGAAATATCACGAATAGTTAACTTTCAACTTTAAGGAAGTTCATCGTAGTTAAATACATTTCTATTTAAATGGAAACAAGAATTCATAGAAATCCTATAAAGTCAAAACATGTGTATTGGCTTATTTTAATCTATATATAAAAAAATGCATATTTGTATACACGAAATCGCATCTCTCCAACACCGTTAAACCATTTACTGCGAAAATTCGCATGTATATCTATTTTTTTTGTGGAGAAGGTTTCTGTGTTATCCTCTTTGTTGCAGCTCCCACCAGGTGGCACTATAGCGTAACTTCTGCACCACTCAATCAATCGACAAGTTGCCAACATAGTTGCCAAAAGTGATTTAAACTTAGCTCTATCTCCAGTATTTTACTATTAGCCGGCTGGGTGGCATAGTTGGTTTGTCTCTGGCCTTCTGTACCCAAGATTGCGGGCTCGACTCCGGCCCAAGGCGGTGGATATTTCCTGATGCAGAAAATAGACAGCCGCCATGTCATTTAATTATACAGCATGAAACAGATCATTTGAGTGTCTGTTTGGCTTGGACGCTTTCTGCAAAATTAAATTCCTAAGTACAAATTTCGCATCGGCAGAGCTCAGGTGCCTCCCTCTGGGAAATAAACTGGGCGTCAAAATTACTTGCGGTAATTGGTATCGCCTAAATGGTGCCGCACTAAAAAGTGATACTAGCTCCTGGGGAAAGTACTAGGTCTGCAAAGGTAGAAATACCAATACGCAGCCCCATTAAAGGAAAAAAAGAAGAAAAATTTCACTATGCTTCTATTGAATCACCCTTATAATGTAAGGAATGGGGTTGCTTGCGAATATTTCAATTTCAACATAAAATAAATGAAACAGAAAGTAATGTTAACGTATTACACATCCAGATATAAATTATTTACTCTATTTTAATTAGTAACAATTTTTTACTTTTGCTAATCAGAGATCAGCTTAGGTAGGTGTTTTCAAAAATCGACCCGCACAAGAAAGTTATGGGCGTTATAAATAAAAAAAAAGAATCCTTTTTGATCAGTTAGATATATACACTTAAAATTTAACAAATATGTTTGTTTTTTTTTTGTTTTTGTTTAGCAGAGATATGAAAAGAGTTTCTTTTTTTGTTTAATTTACAAAATTCATGTAAAATTAAGTCAATAAAAACCTCCGTATCCTTCAATATGTATTGTTTAATTTTTCAATTCTCCCATGTGAAGAACGGGTATAGCAGCTAGAATGACATAAAAAGTAATTAGTCAAAAACTGGAAATTCGTACCGAAGAAATATTTAGTTCCTCTCTTAATATTGATTAATTTACTATATAAGAATATCTTGCTATAAAACGTCAGCAAAAAAATGCTGAATATTTTGCGGATTTTTATTAAATCAAAAGTACACTGCTCAATATTTTTAAGTGTCCGCGGTAGAAGAATGGTCAAGGTTTCGGATCGTGGCTGGCCTTGTCACATGTTCGAGCCCAGTACCACTAAAGACCCTCCGTGTAGTTGCGCGATGCACGTTAAATCTGTTGAGAGCTCAAACGTTCTCCCGTTGTGTGGCGTGGTAGTTAGGAGAGGGGGTGCAAGCTCAGGTGTCGCCACGTCACGTGATCATGGTTCAAAATTACGTGGTCCGTCGCCAAAAGCCGTCGTGTAGAGCTGAACAGTGCGAAGTAAATATTTACTCAATCAATATTTTTTAAGTTGAATATATTATGTAGTATACGCATGCATGTGACATTATGTTATTTTTAGAAAATACCAATCATGTAGCTCTCCTAATATTTTTTTAATGATAAAAATTTTAAAGGTTCAAAATTTCAAAAAAAAAAAATCTTTAATACAATCAAATACGCTAAAATTTAAAACTTAGTATCATTATAATATCTGAATATACAGTTCAAAAATGTTAATTACATGTAGAAAAAACAATTTCAAATTTTAAAGAAAATGTCTTCATTTTAATTTTTAAAAAAGTACTCTT
>BMAV01016644.1:103156-115210 GCA_019973955.1 Trichonephila inaurata madagascariensis | reverse complement strand
AGTAAACGGTTTCATATGATAATCAATATAACAAATTTCATAGAGTGCCTTTGTTACCACATGACATTACCACTAACAAAACACTTTTTTGCTGTTGTAAAGATTATTCAAGAGAAAGCCTATTTATCACTTCTTGAAATAGATCTTCGAGTAGAAGTGGTATTTAATAATTCCTGTTTATGATATTTTTTTAATGACTGATCCATGTTTATTTTTCAATGCAAAATAGTCCACTTCCCAATCGTCTTGAAATAATATACAGTAAGAACCAGCTTAACGTGGGGTATACGTTCCATCAAAGTAGAGCGTAATATGAAAAAACGTTAAACAAGGTTATCTCATCATGTAAATAAGGGGGGTTGGGAAGAAAAAAAAAATTTGTCGGTTTTTTTCCATTCAATTTATTAATTATGTTTTATAACAAAAAAGAAAATTTTTTTTTTACAAATATAGAAATATAAAAAACCGGAATATACATATAAAATAAAAAATTCTAAGTCTTGGTTTAATGACATTTGCGTTCAATTTCGTCATCAGTCCATATAGAAAGTCATTTTCCCCCATTTCCTCTATTTTATTATTTTTTAGAACGGGAAATTTCCCAATTGCAGAACTTGTGTAGTTGTAGTTGCCGATGCAGAAATTTTTTTTTTATTCTTAGAATTTATTGTTGAATTGCCAAATTCATTTGCAGAACCAATTTGGATTGACGTTCACCGTATCTAATCTTCTAATCACTTGATTTAGTTTCAAGTAAAAAATCTTCTTGTTGCTCTTTTTTTTTTTATTATCAATATAAAAACTAAAAACCAAATATTTGTCAAATAAAAATTTATTGCAAATTTTTTCCCAAATAACGTCAACAAATTTTGAAACAATAAAAATGTTCGTATTTTTACAGAAAAGAAAAAACCCGGGATAAATGCTTCGATATCGGGAACCCAAATACTGCGTTCAATTTGGGGAACCCCACAAAAATAAAATAGCGTTAAATCGAAACAGCGCTAAACGAAACAGCTTTTTTCTCTTCTTATTTTCCCGAATGTTTTCGCTTTTTCAATATGAAAGATGTTAAAAAAATTAGTCCCACATATAAAATGGTCACTACTCCATTGTTGTCTATTATCACTAATCACGAAAAAAATATTAATTCACACCCATACGACATCAACAGCAAAATGCAAAATTCATATATTTGATTTTTTTAACAAAGAATCCCCCAACCAATTTTTATAATAAATGAATTTCTCAGAGCAATGGGAATTTCCGGACCACAGGTTGAGTATCGCTGATCTAAACTTCAACAAAATCTTCTTGATAAAAACGGAAGTTTGATATTTTATTAGATCCACTATTACAATTAAGTGCGCCCAATGTAACAATTTTAGGGCAAATCAATCCACTTTAATCTTCACATTAGTGGATATAATGCCCATCGATTTGATTTGCGTAATTTGAAACGCCTGTACGCCTTCTCTACTCACTTAAACAAATACAAATCAGTATAATTTACCTCATAAAAGTGAGGTGCAAATAAATTGAACATTAATGGAACTCATTAATTCAATAACAGAATCCATGTTAATGATAAACCCGAATAAAAATGTTAATCAGTTTATGAACTGCCTCAACTGTTACATCTACGAACTCAGCGAGAAATCCGATGCAAGGAGCAACTTAATTTAATATTCTCCGGTGAAATTTTCTCTTAAACTTTCGTCATTAATGACTTAGCAGAGGAAGAAAGCGAAAAAGTATATGCAGAAAAAAAAATCGACAGACTTTTCTAAAAGAGAAAACGAAGACGAAGAGAAAGAAAAGAAAAAAAAATTAACAGTGAAAATACTTAATTTGACCTTCTTTTTAATTGCGAACTGGCAAGAATTCTTCCCCTTCTTAAAAAGTCCCTTCCTCCTTTTTTTTTAATTTTATTTTAATTTTTTTTATGTATTTTTTCCCTTCCCAGCCCATCAGAACTTGGTGTAACCTTACGCTTGTCATTATGAGTATGAAATTGAATTTTCAAAGAAAAACTCAGCGCCCATGAATACAACGGGAACCCTCTCTCTCTCTGCCGCTGAACTTTGTACCTTTTCAAGTAAAGACTATAATTACTTTTTCTTGGCGTAAGAAAAGAGTTCCCCTTCTCGGTCGCTAATGATGCCCTTTTGCTTCGTGACGTCACATCATCAAAGAATCAAAAAAGGGTAAAACTGGAACTTGAATAGCGATTTTCGTGAGAGTCATGCTTAATTATGTACAGCAAAGAAAACCGGTTTTACTTTTCTGTGGGAATCTTTTACAGCGCTTAGGCTCTGTCATTATCATGACAATGATTATAAATGAGAATCATTTCTAACTTTTCAGCGAGAAATGAAATTAATCGTGTTTTTGATCATTTGTTTCGCTGGTGAATGCATTTTTTCATGAGCTGGAGTAGAAGAGAGTAAAGTTTACTGTGTCTTTTTTTATTATTATTTTTGTATGAAGAATTCTGGAGAAGAAGGTGTAATTTAAATAAATAAAAGTGTAAAATGATGCAATTAAATATTTTATTTTATTTTATTTTTTTTTATGTACACAGAATAGAAAAAAAAGAGGAAAGTGCTTCTCATTTTTGAAAGAAAAATTAATTAGTTCGTGTAAAGTTTTATTTTTATTTTTCTAATTTTAGGTTTTCATTTGATTTAAAGTGCATTTTGTCTTATTTTTTAAAACGTTATTTTCTTGCGTTTAATTTGTTTCCTCGAGAGTTGATTAAATTTTTATTATTATTATGAAACAATGCCTATTGTCTGTTGTTAGAAAATATGTTCTATTTTTTTAGTAAATATTTAATAAACAAATATTTTTACTGATAAATTGTTGTTGTTGTTGTTACTGATGCCACCTGATCGACAAAGGCCAGATCGAGGCCCACGAAATTCATCATGGTAAAGGGCTAAGTGACGCCTGTCGTTAGCCGTAGTTTTGAGCACCATACAGGTGACATTACGATTTGGCTCGTTTCCACCCCAATTTTGAGGGAGGACACCTGGGGTGGTCAGGGACTCCCACCTCTCTACCCCTTTCATCAACCACACGAGAGGACTTGCGGCTCGATGGCTATTTAGAGTACCCCCATGCCGCAAAGGCACTATACATTTACAAATATCCATGTCTTCTCCGGGATTCCAACCCCGTCCCTGAGGAACCGAGGTCAGAGTCGCTAACTACTATACCGGTTGGGCGACTTTTTACTGATATTTCTTATTTTAAGGTATCCACTACGATAGGAACCGATAATTTATAAAAGCATACAAACAAATATATATAATATTTATTGCCACTTAGATAAGAATACACGAAACAATTATTACAATAAAAAATAATTTCTATACGATGTTTTGACAACAAATGAGCATATAGAGTTACCTACTTTCAAAATATTCTCCTTTTATGAAAATCCAATATCCTATAACAATAATATTTTGCCTCTATATATGTATAGCTAAGAGTTTTCCACAGAGCCTGAACTAGGATTTTTGATATATATAAAAGTGGATTTATCCGTATTTTAACACATCAGACTGAAGAAAATGTTAGCAAAAAGCCTCGAATATTATTACAATTTTGGTAGTAACTCTGAAAATAACGTGAATTTTTCAAAAATTCTAGTTCAAGTGCATATATATATATATATATATATATATATATAAGTATTTTTCATAAAATGAGAATGTTTTCGATATAGAAAATTCTAAGTTCCCATTTTCTTCCAAAATATTGCATTCAAGCAATTTTGTTTGTAATAATACTCTGAAAACAATTATATACGTGTTTTCTAATCTAACTGACACTAAATATTAAAAAAAATATACACTGGTGTGCAAAACTTAAGCAACAGGTGGGTTTATTGCCATAATTTCCCGAAAAATCATCTGAGAGACATGAAATTTGAAATGAGGAAGAGTATTATGTACGTAAAGGATGACGAAAGCACGGCTCTAAAAAAAGGAATACAACGTATAGGGTATGGAATCAAACAAAAAAAATTTATTGAACGCATGTTCGTGACTCATGATTGTCTATCTAACGGAAGAACAACAAGCAGATTTTCCCTTTAATATGGTATATGCCCCCCCTTACACAATGGTTGCTTCGCACCGTCTCCGCATACTCAGAACCAGCTTGTTCAACATTTCTTGAGGTAGGAGTGCCCATTCCTCAATCAACATCTGTTTGAGTTGTTGGTTGTTCTCCGAATGATGTAAGCGTGTGACAATACGTCTCCCAAAGCATCCTACACATGTTCGATGGGATTTAAATTGGGGGCACACTGGCCAATCCATTCGAGTGATATTTCACTTTCCAGCAGCTCCTCAACAGCAAAGTGCGATAGGGCCCGTGCATTGTCATCCATAAAAAAATTTCGGGCCAATGGCCCCCCGAAAGGACGCACATAAAGAGAGTCTCCAATAGCGATCCCCGGCGCCCTCTTTTGAAGCTCAGTTCGCCCGTTTGCATAATGCCCCCCAGACAAGAACCCAGAACCACCGTAACGGTGTTTTTCCCTTGATGTTACGGGAAAAACCGGTCCCGATCTCCCAATCAAAACCCTTGAGAACGCTTCTGGTACTGAACCGACTCTCATCCGTAAACAGGGCACGACTCTATTGCCCCTTGTCCAGTTTTTTGCTCTCTGGCCCGCTGTAAACGGGGCTTCGGTCCCAAATTTCAACGGAGGCAGGGTTCGGAGGGGGCCCCCCAGGAACAAGTCCCCTTTGGAAGGCGTCTGGCCACGTAAGCCGCGACACTTTTCCCACCCGTTGCTGTACAGAGTTTCTGAGCAATGGCGCTTTCGCCCTGCGGAAATTCGGGCATCCCCGCGGTCGTCCCGGGGGGCCACCACCGCTTTCTAACAGCTGTACCGGGGTTTTGGGAAAGCTTTCAAGCGCGCGAAACAACTTTTTTTGATTCCGAACTCTGCAGCTCACTGGTGACGTACGCCCCCCCCTCCCGCTTTCCGATCATTCTTCCACGGGGAATCACCCGAATTTTTTCTAGCCATATTCCACGAACTGACTCCCCTGGCACTTGCAAAAAAATGGTGAATTTCGTCTCCGTCCTTCATTTCATTCTACGTTGAGCGGGGCGGCATCACGCGTTTTTCGTACGCTCACACGTTCTGACGTTTTTTTCTATTTTATACGCATGACGTTTCTACTGACTTACGTGTTCCTGTACTGATCTCCAGACCTCCTTTTCTGCAATTTCATGGCTATCTGCTAAATTTTTACATTGCTGCTTAAATTTTGCACACCAGTGTTATATATCCATTTGTGCGCTTTTTCAAAATCACAATTCTAACATAGTCGGATACCTTAAGAGAAATATAATTATTTTATATAATTTATTACAATATTGTAATAATAATAAATTAAAAACCGCAGTAATATAACAATAAATATACAGAGTTGGAACTATACAATAATATTTGCTTATAACAATCGGCTAAATTTATATGACGTCATAGTCAAACGATAAATGCAATTACGTGTTTCAAATCAATCAGTTCATTATTTTATATGACGTCATGGTCGCATAAGAAATGCAGCCAAATGCTTCAAACTAATTACTTCTACCTATTCCCTGTTGCCAGCTTTTGATTTTGTCGACACTTTCTTTTAAAAAGGATGTATATAAGTTAACAATAATTACTCACATAAGTAAACCAAATGCATCTAGTTTATAAAACCCTTAAAATACAAGATTGTTTTTCAAATTTTAAAAAATATGTTCTTAGGCTCTTAATTCTTCGACAGAATTATTCAATTATATATATATACATTAAATTTAAAACTACTTATGGGTAGTATGAGAAGATGTATATGAGTCTCTAAGGCCAGCTTTGAATTCGATCGAAAACACCTGATTACATTTATTATGTGACCATTTAGCTGTGTTTAGTTTAATTAATGATATGTGTGTTATACCAGAAATTTTAGAAACTCTTTTCTTTGTATGGAAAATATTTTTATATTTGTCAATTTTTTATTCCTTCCATTTATACTAATGAAAGACATATCAAATTGCAAAACATATTTTGCTTAAAACTTTTAAATTATTGGGATATGTCTAATTCATTTTGTGAGTCTGCAAGGTCCATGTATTTTTCTATTATTTATGTAATGGTTGCTCAAAATCAATAACTGTGTAAAGTATTTCACAAGCAGATGTAACATCTGATATCCTCTATTGAATTAACTAATTGAAAAATTAATTGAATTAGTTAATTTTCTGTTTATAATATCTGTTCTGTTTTTCTGTTCATAAAACATTATTTTTTAAAAAAATGTTTTGTAGCTTATACAAAATAATTCTAATTGTTATTTTTGAAATAATTTATATTTTATTAAAATTATTGCTGATGCAGTAGTTTGGATCTTTAATATCTAATTCAAGTAATATTAATATCATTGTAGATTTTAGTATACTTAAGTCTTTTGTAACAAAAGAGAGAACATTTTTAGTGATAAAGAAGTTAAATATGAACAGAAATTTGTATAATTTCCATGTTCTGTACAGTCACCTAAAGAAAAACTAATGTATGCACTAATATGTTGCACCATTACTTATTTTAGTAATTGTTAGCAATTGATGGGTTGTATGGATTTGAATATTTCTAATCATTTCATTACTTGTATATGAGCGTTATACATGATTTATTTCAATAAAATAGTTATTTTCTCATTAAGAATAATATTACATAATTGACAAAATAGAACAAAATTCTAAGCACTAAATTTTATTTCAAATTTAATTGAAGAAATACCATCGATACATTCCATTAATATTCATGCACAGTACAAAGGAAGGACCCTATTTTAAAAAGTCCTATTATCGAAACTACTGCATATATTGCAATAATAGATACATAAATGGGAAGAGAAATATACTAATATTTTATTTCTGTATATGATATATGATTGATTTATGACCCTTTTGTTATAAGGCATAAGTCCAATCTGTAATCGCTCCATACATTTCATAACATCACTTTATGAATGGTTCTTAATGCTGCACAAATTCTGTGTGTGACTTGCCCTCCTCTGTTATTTATTGTGTCAATCCCAAATTATACGGCTTGAAATTTAATTTTTTTTTCATAACATTTTCCATACCATTTTCCGAAGCATCCCAAGTTTCCAGAAGACAACTCTTGTAGACTTCTGTGGACTTTTAGAAAAACTCACTCTCTCCACTGCTCCTTCCGAGACGCTTGGTCTGCCGCTGCTATTCTTTTTACATAAACAATTGATGATAACATCGCAGAGTGCTTTTTTGGGGGGGTTGGTGTTTCTTTTTTTTCTTAGAGATTTCTAAATGCACATTGCACAAAATAAATGGAAAAAACCCGTGCATACTCTAATACGCAAGACTATTTATTTATTTATCCAACGCCCCACCCCTGCTTGGGTTCTTGAACATTTGACGCCGAGCCTCCCAGTACCGACTGACGATGTCGTCAGTCGAGTCCAGAGCATTGGAACAGGTGGTCACCATTAATTCTGGCGTGGCCGCAGAGTGGGAAAACCTCTTCTGCAGCCAGACCAAGCCAGTGGAGGTATTCTCCACTGGTCATGGCTGGTGGTTAGGCGAAAGCGGGCAACAGCCTCAGCTCCCCAGGTGCCTCGGTATTGGACCCACAGAGGCAAGACTTTCACATGGCTACCAAGGCTCTTGGTTTTTTGGGTCATGGCAATATATTTGCCAATGATTGTGGAAATAATGCTCTTTGCTCTTCTGAGGTTCAAGGGGACTTACAGTTGAGACGACTCGACTTCCTGCTTGGCTTTTTGGTCGGCTCTCTCATTGTGGGGGTCTCATTGTCCCAACATGACTTGAGACCCACTGTAAGGCCTCACTTCAGCCATATGAGATTAGCACCGCAATTTTAGTTCGTCACTGAATTCTTTTAAGACAGTCAGATGGTGTATTACTGCTTACAGATAAAATTGCAGGTTGGGACTCTATGAAAAAAGCAACTTTTACAGGAGCTAGATCAGCAGCTAGTAAATACGCAAAATCTCTTCTCTGCCGTTTCCGCCATGTTTGTATTTCACTAATAGCTCTCTTGAAAGGGCAGCGGAACATTGGTGGGAGAAAAAAGACTTGGTATATTTCTCTTTACAGTAGTGTTTCTCAAACTGTGGGGCCCACCCCCTAGAAGAGCTTGATAACCCTACGAGGGGGAAGCGAGCATATTGAAAAGTTGAAAACAAAAGATTGTTTAAAAAAATTATTAACTTATTGAAAGTAAACAAACAAATATATTCTGACATAATATATTTTATTATCATTTACACTGCAATACACATATATATCAGTACTGCACAATCTATTTTATTACTAATTTAACAATACTAAGTTAAGGACAATTTGATTAATCACCATTTGTGATGTAGAAAATTATATGCCAACATTAACACTTATCTTGATAATTTGTACGGTTTATAATAAACTCCTTAAATACCGATCAAAAATTATGTAATTCGTTCCCAATGCCACCGTTTAAAAAGCAGGTAAGCCTATGGGGTGTATTGAGGGGTGGTGGTGGTAGAAAAGGAATAATCAAATCCTCTGAAATAAGTAAGTCCTTCGCAAACACTGTCACGGTCATTTTATTGATTTCCAAAGACTTCGGAATAATTTTATGGATAGCAGTTCGCAGAAAAGATAGTACTTCGAAAAGACGTATGTATATACGTCTGGGGCAATTAACACACTGGCTGAGCGAAATACTTATATACGTCGGGGATACTTAAGAGGTAAAAGTCGTATTGTAGGTTTAGCTTCAAAGTGTACTATTATCGAATTTAATACATCATTATTGTATAGAGGGGGGCGCTATGCAAATTATGATTGAATGTTGGGTCGCAAGCATTGAAAGTCTGAGAAGCACTGCTTTACAGTCATGTATCACTTTTTGTAATACATGCAATAGTTTCAAAAATATAATTTTTAAAAATCGTGTCCACAATTTGTGCTCACGCTGTATTATTTAAAAACAAAATAATATAACTTGAAATAAAATTAAGAACAAGTAGATTAGAAATTTTATTCCCACATACAATTTTAAACTATATATGTATATAATAGAAAATTTTTCAACTGCGAATCATATACAATTACTACTTTACCCTTCCCAACAAATTTCACGTCGTACCTTTCGTATGTAAATGACGGTTACTTAATTCAGCTGTCAGCGGAGAATATTTTAAATGAAGTCCGGCTTCCAGTCGATAGCACGCGGTTTCGATTGGGTTAATTGCTTTAAAATTAAATTAACTCCAACCCTTTTGTGCGGTAAACTTGCTCTTTTCCGATTTCTGATGGCCACACCACCATCTTACGAATTCATTACAGAGAGCTGGGAAAAGGTACTACACTTTTGCTGAACGAGCTACCTTTAATTTTTGGGATATTGATTGCTGGAAAAATGGCTGTCTGTAAAATAAAATTATAAAATTGCGTGCTTGTAATTTGTTTTTGATCATTTATAACTCTGATACAGACTTCTGTTATGTAAAATGTTCTGTTATGTTCAGTTATGTTAAATGTTTCTCTATCTGGAAATAATAAACTGTTGAGGATTAAAACTATATTTAACGAGCTCTACACAGAAAATACATGCAGTTTTTCGCTGTGAAGTGTAAATAGAATATTAAATATAATTTTAAGTGTATACTCGATGCTGTACGTGTTTAGAATAATTGTGTCAATAATTCTGAATTAAATAATGACGTCTAAGTTACTAAATCGGGAGGGAATATACAGTCGGACCTCTATATAACGAAGTCACTAAATCCCGGAAAATGTTCGTTATAGGGAAAATTCGTTATATGGAGGTTCATCTTTTAATATACTTTATAAACCACATAAAACAAATTTTAAATTCATAAACACTAAATATTAAAAAAAGTAATTATTCACATCTTTTTTTTAAACTAATATATGCTTGTTTTATATATCTTACCCATCTGAAAAGAAAGAAAGAAAAACTGCAAAGAAATGAATGTGCCGAAGAATTCACAGTATTTTCAATATTAAGAAAAAAATTTTATACTTAACTTAATTAATTTTAAGGACATTTTATCATTTAAAGCATACAAGTAATATTAAACATTATTTTATAATTAGAACACGGAAATACAGAACAACTCCACTGCGGCTGAAAGAGGATATGGAAGATGTTTCTAGGGGGTTAAAGTGGATTAAAGGTTGCAGTTCGTGGATGAAACGTCCTGAACTATATGCTTTCGGCGAGATAGGATCTAATAAAATCTAATAAAACCAGTTCAAGATTTATGGCCACCAAAAAATGTGTTAAGGTATCCGACTACGTTCGGAACCGTGATTTTGCAAAAGCGTGTAAATGGATAATATTTATGATATTTTGTGTCACTTAGATTAGAATGTATAAAATTGTTTTAAGGACATTCTGACAAAAAAAATTATTTAAATTCAATATTTCGGCAAAAAATTAACTTAGAATAATCTATTTTCCAAATGTTCTCCTTTTGTAAAAAAATGCTTCTATTGTATTAATATTTTGCCTGTATTCAGTTCAGACCTCTGTACAAAGGCTCAACTAGAATTTTTAAAATGCATAACTCGGAAGTCGGTTTATCCATGTTTTTACGAGAACGGAAGGGAGAAATTTTAAGAAAATACGCCGATAATTATTTCAAATGGTTGTAACTCTGAAAATAATTTGAATTTTTCAAAAATCATAGTTGAGCCTCTTTACAGAGTTCTGAGCTATATACAGACAAAATATTAATACAATAGAAGCATTTTTTAAAAAAGGAGAACATTTGAAAAAAAGGTTATTCTAAGTTAATTTTTTGCCAAAATATTGTATTTAAATAAATTTTTTTTGACATAATGTCCTTAAAACAATTTTATACATGCATTCTAATCTAAGTGACACTAAATATCATGAAAATTATATATTTATGCGTTTTTTTAATATCATGGTTCTGAACGTAGTCGGATACCTTAAAGAGAAATGAAAAGTTTTTCAGAAATCCTTTTAAAAAAAAGGGAGAGTAAAAATTGAATCACAAAAGAAAAAGTTCGTTACATAGAAAATGCACTTCGCTATTAAGAGGTTATTTTATGAAGAAAATCCTGAAATGTTCAATGTTCCAGGAAAAAGTTCTCTATATAGAAAATTTCGCAATGTAGAGGTTCGTTATATAGAGGTTCAACTGTATTTTCGGTTATGATAAAGAAGATGAAAATATATTTATATACAATAAGATTATTTGAAACAATAAATAAATCAATTTAAGACAATAATTCCGAATGAAATATGCTTCTTAAATTTTCATTATGTAGTAGGGTAAAAATAGTTCCGCTGATGGAATTTTAATTACAATCTTATTATTATTTCATTGTTTTGAAATCAATTCATAAATATATGAAAGAATTAGCTGTCTCCGCCAGCTTTACTCAAATTTCATTATAATATATGACTATGATTGTGTGACTATCATTAAGTTTTTGATTACTTTGAAAAATATTCTTATATATTTCACCTATTGATATGGAAATAAATGATTTTAATTTCTAAAACAAATTTGTATTTATCTTATACTCTCACGTAACGCCTACTTTCCGAAATCGATTTTTGCAAACACTACTTTGAGCTATTTTTTTCACAAAAAGCTTATTTTCCAAATTCCAAGTCTCTTGATGTAATAGTTTGAAAACAGAATTTTTTTTAAAAACTCATGTAACCAGACTGCTTAAAACTTTTTCAAGTCGATTTTAGCAAAACACGTTCTAAGCGTATCTCTGCTCAATAACAGAAACATATTTGTCAAAGTTCAAGTCTGTAAATTCAGTTTTGTTTATCAAAATCAATTGAATCTCCGCAATCCACTTGGATGTCAATTTTTGTACAAAATCTTTCTTGGCGGATCTCTATTAAACAAAAGAAATATGCTTGCTAATTCCAAGTCTGTAGGTCTAATAGTTCCGGAAACAATGATGGAATAGTAAGCC
>BMAV01016644.1:79458-103056 GCA_019973955.1 Trichonephila inaurata madagascariensis | reverse complement strand
ATATATATATATATATATATTAAATGCGGTTTTTAGGTAAGCTACCTTTTTGCAATGACTGACTTCTATTCATTATTTTTAATACGATTTTGCTCAGTATTGTTTACATAAAGAAAGAAGGTTGGCTGGTCAAAAAAAATATGATCAACCCCTCTTTCATATAAATCTGTCCTAAGTTAGCAATGTTTATGATACTGCAGCATCAACTTATGTATTTATTTTTAAATTATATTATTTTTATAATTTTTAATATGTATTTTCTTTCATCTTATGTCTGGCTCATTTCTCAAATGTCAGTTTTTTTCTTCAGTTTTAGTGATGATTCATCTCCTTACAGTAGAGAATTTTGGCTGTTGTATGTATTTATATATATATATATATGGGGCTGAGGTAGCCCAGTGGTCAAGGTATGGATCAAGGCAGGCATGTCCTGTGTTTAAGCCCAGTACCACTAAAGACCTGCCGTGTAGAGGAGAGATGCACGTTAAATACGTCGATATCAAACGTCCTCCCATTGGTGTGGTGTGGTATTTAGGAGAGGGAGGTGATAGCTCAAGTATCATCCTCGTCACTTGACTATGGCTCAAAATTACGAGATCCGTCGCCAAAAGCTCTCGTTTAGCGGAACAGTGCTCATATATATATTTATATGGAAGAAATTTATGCAATATATTAAAAACAAGAAATAGTAAATAATAAAAACAAAGAATATTACAAGAAATTACATAATAAAAAATATTTATTTATATATATATATATATATAAATAATTTTTGTTATGTTATTTCTTGTGTTATATCTTGTTATATATATAAAGAGAGAGAGAGAGAAAGGAAAGAGAAAGATAAATAATATATTCTAACGTATTACACTCAATTTATTTTCCGGATGAAAAGATATTTTCAAATATTTTTTTGTTTTGAATTTATGATCTTTAAAACCTAAAATACTTTATTGAAATCGCAGGAAATGCAGTATATAAAATAGTACCATGATTACTATTTCATATGGTTAGTATATTATACTATTTATAATAAATTGCTACAAGGGGGAAATAAAAGTATTTAAATATGAATACAACATATAAGAATATTTTAGGTCTATAATGTCTTAAGGTATCCGACTACCTTCGGAACCTTGATTTTAAAAAAGTGCATAAATCGATAATTTCCATGATATTTTGTGTCACTTAGATTAGAATACATGTATAAAATTGTTTTAAGGACATTTTGACAAAAAAAAAATTATTTAAATAAAATGTTTTGGCAAAAAATTAACTTAGAATAATGTTTTTTTTCCAAATGTTCTTCTTTTGTGAAAAAGGCTTCTATTATAATAATATTTTGCCTGTATATAGCTCAGACATCTCTACAGAGGCTCAACTAGAATTTTTGAAAAATTCACATTATTTTCAGAGTTACCACCCTGTGATATGGCCGATCTTCGTTGACCATATCGTTGGGTTTCAGCGTAAGTTAGAGGTGTGGGATTCTCGAAATGATGAGACATTTTAGAATTCTCAATATGACTTTTATTAAGAATTTAACTTAAATTACTTATATATCGAACAAACTTATATTAAGTGAGAATAAACCAAAACACGCAGCCGTAGCTAACACAGATCGCGCAATTGGATCACTTATCTATATAATTATATTATATCCGCCTACTCTCGCAATCCTAATAATATATTCGCATTCAGAATATAATATTTCTACCTTGAAATCTAAGCAACGGTCCAATCCACTTTAGATATTCATCTAAGCTGGCGTACAATGGTATGTACCTTGGATGAATGGCGAGATTTTCGTGATTCTTAGGTAAGCCGTCAATTTACACTTCTATCTTTTCTGAACTGAACTTTCTCTAAATTGCCATCGCGCTCACTAAAATTTCTGTCTTTTTAAAGGTTATCATATTTGCATCTATCCTTCGTTTCACTTCTTGGATTTGGGTTGGAAAAGATTTGTCATTCATCGTGGCCTTCAAAGAACACAGAGGTTATGTTAGAGAAAGGACGCGTGAGACGTCACAATCCATTTAAATAATTATTGGCGTTTTTTTCTTAAAATTGCTCCCCTCTGTTGTCGTAAAACATGGATAAACCCACTTCTAAGTTATTTATTTCAAAAATTCTGGTTGAGCCTCTGTAGAGAGGTCTGAGCTATATACAGGCAAAATATTATTATAATAGAAGCATTTTTCTCAAAAAGAGAACATTTGGAAAAAAAATTATTCTAAGTTAATTTTTTGTCGAAATAGTGTATTTAAATATTTTTTTTTTGTTAAAATGTCCTTAAAATAATTTTATACATGTATTCTAATCTAAGTGACACTAAATATCATGAAAATTATCCATTTATGCGCTTTTTTAAAATCACGGTTCCGAACGTAGTCGGATACCTTAAGCGTACTTAAAAAATATCCTACTTATTAAATGGGGTCTTGTATATACCGAGAGTAAGAAAATATATGCGAGTATTTAAAAAAAATGTATACTTCTTAACTAAAAATAAAAACCGGTACTCATTAAATTAGCATGTTTTTATAATTACCATGCTTTAGCATATTTTTCTAATTAACTTGTCCTGTCTTATAAATAAATATGTAGCATATGTCACGCTCACAAAATAGCGTTTACTCTTTTTTATTTTTCTTCCCAATGACAGAGAGAGAGAGAGAGATGTCGTGTAACTTAACTTCATTAAGACATTCACATTTCCGAAATAAGAGCGACTTTTACTTTTAGGCTTAGGTTCATTTTTAACTGATCGTTAGAACTTAAATATATACATATTTTTTAAGCTTCTACCCATGGTTCAGAACCATTATTTGCTATAATTATTACTTCAAAAATATTAAAAATATTTTTCTGATCAATCGAAATGTTTTAACCCTCCTCTGGGCACACGTCAAAAAGTTCCATCCATAGGCGCGTGGTATGTTTCAGATGCATCACCTCATTTTTACGTTTTAAGATCATTTCATCATTTTTTGGTGATATTTGACATTAAAATACATTTGAAGTAAAATAATATTTAAAATAGAATCAGGAATTGAGATATTTAGAAGGAAAAATATCAAAAAATTGGTTAGAGTTATTGTCGTGCCACACTGTTTATATTTGAAGATTCCTTGTCAGTCTTCACGAATCACCTTACAATGTTCAAAAGACATGGAATTTTCGTATAATGCATTAAACAATTTCAATTAATGTCCTCACAAGAGGGAACAGTGTCTTTTTTTTATAAATTCTAGGTCTCTTGGTGTTTATTCTTGAATAGGGCACTGTATATGAGATATTCCTTCAACCCTGAGTCAAAATGAGCGAGTCATGTGAATGTTAGACCATCCTCGCAGGTGCTCTTTCAAAAATTCTTGACCTAGTTTTCCGAAAAAATGTGCGCGAGGATCTGAGTGATTTTGATTCCCATATAGATATTTTGGGAGTTTATTCAAACTACATTAAGGATGTCCAGCACATGAATTTTTGAAAAAATTATCGACTTTGACTTTTTTTTTTTACATTTTTTAAAAGTTCAAACATTTATCTTTAAAATGATATATGATACATAAATATGCAATAATTAGACGTATTTTTATTTATTTTTTAAAAGTAAGCCATTCTCATTGACGAATTACAAATTTTTACATTAAAGCGTGTATTCTCAAAATACAATATTTTTCTCTTTAAGGTATCCGACTACGTGAAGTTAAAAAAGCGCATAGATCGATAATTTCCAAGATATTTTGTGTCACTTAGATTAGAATACATGTATAAAATTGTTTTAAGGGCAATTTGACAAAAAAATTATTTAAATACAATATTTTGGCAAAACATTATCTTAGAATATCCTTTTTTCAAAATGTTCTGCTTTTGTGAAAAATGCTTCTATTATGATAATATTTTGCCTGTATATAGCTCACATCTTTGTAGAGAGGCTCAACTATGATTTTTGAAAAATGCACATTATTTTCAGAGTTACAACCCATTGAAATAATTATTGGCGTTTTTTTTCTTAAAATGCCTCCCCTCGATTGTCGTAAAACATAGATAAACCCACTTCTAAGTTATATATTTCAAAAATTCTAGTTGAGCCTCTGTACAGAGGTCTGAGCTATATACAGGCAAAATATTATTATAATAGAAGCATTTTTCACAAAAGGAGAATATTTTGAAAATGGGTCATTCTAGGTTCATTTTTTGTCAAAATATTGTACTTGATTAATTTTTTTGTTGTAATACTATTCATAAAACAATTTTATCTACATTTTCTAATCTTAGTGGCACTAATTATCATTAATATTATCCATTTATACGCTTTTGCAAAATCACGATTCCGAACGTAGTCGGATACCTTAAGGACCTTTTTTCTCACAAACTAATTAATATAGGAGCCTCAAAATTTCAGTGAGTATATTTTCAATATGTTTACACATTTTAATGGAAGGAATGAGACATATCTAGCAAACGGTGTTAGAAAATGTATTTTTAAACTAAATTTTAAAGAAAAAAAAATTGGCTTTTAAAAAAAATCCTAATTATTTTAATTTTTAACAAAAAGACAAAACCCTCCAATAAAGTCTTATTGAGAGTACATGTAATCTACTGTAAAAATATCATCTATTAGTAGTTAGAAGTTTCTGAGAAAAAGATACATAAACTTAAGGTAATTTAACATGTGCTCCTATGGAAGTGCCGGACCTCTTAAGAATTGAACAAAATGCAGTCACTGGCTCTAGTGCAGAATCCTTCAGATATATCTCGACTCTCAGCAAAAGAAAAAAGAAACCTATCAAACAGAAGTTACGAAATATTTGTTTCAAATTATTTTCTCATAAAACTAAAAAATTCACTATTTTACAAGGGAAAAAAATCAAAATTAACGAAATTGTACAAAGTCATAAAAACTGACGCTGTTGGGCCTGCTGCATCTATCAGATACAATGGCCCTGCCACCCGAAATATGAAAAAATCATCCTCATCCTCGACATTGAATCCTAGGGTGAGTGACAAAAGGCAGATAGAAAAAGGAGGGGTGTGATCCAGATCACCGTGTGGGCACGGCACGGAAACTACTTTTATTATACATCTGAGAGAGAGATTCGCTCGCCCAATGGATGGTTACAAAATAAAGATTGCTCACATGTAGCTTACAATCTGTGGCAGCCTTTCAGAAAAATGTCATTGCAACGTACAATTTTTTTTGAGTGAATCTTCCATTAAGTTTCGGATACCGCCCCCCTTGGGTGACCGTATCTTTGATTGTCAGCGTGAGCTAAAGGTGTAGAGTTTGCAAAAGGAATAGACATTTTTAATTCTTAATATGACTTTATTAAGAATGGAACTTAAATGTCTAACAATTTAAATAATATTATTTAAGTGAGAATCTATAATGAACAAACACACACAGTAATAGTTAAACCGAATCGCGTAACTTAGATTACTATAATTACTTAACCCGCCTACTCTCACTTCTATTAGCATTACAAATCCTAATATCAAACAATCAATCCTACCTTAATCCAAATTTAGATTCAATCTTATGAAGAAACATCTGGGTGCGCGTGCAATGGTATGCCCCTTGACTTAATGGCTTATCTTCCAAGTAACTTCACGATTGGCTGTCAATTCACACTTGTCACTTTCACACATAACATTCCCCAAATTGCCATTTCACTTACTAAAACTTCTGTGATTTAACAGCTATCTTATTTGCATTTCTTTTTCACATATCGCTTCTTGGGTTTTGGTTGGAAAAGAGTTGCCATTAATCTTGGCTACCAAAGAACCCAGAGGTTATGTTAAAGAAAAGACGCGTGAGCCCGTCATAAGTTGTCCATGAAGATATTAAATTTTAAACAACCAAGATTAATGGATATGAAACTAATAAAAATTGAAAGACCTTAAAAAGATTCGAGGTAAAAAAAAAGTGATTCCATTTCTGAGTAAATTACTGTAATAAGCTATGCAGCAGCAAACAATCATTTTTCAAAATTTGTTTTATTCATTTAATTATTAAATATCTATTGATATATTGATTGAATTAATACTTTTCAATAGTCTTCTTTGTTCACCATATATTTTTATCCACTTCAGTTTGTTTGCACATTTAAATTTTCTTTGGTACTCAAATTTTACTTGAAAAGAACAAAATAGTTCGATAATATTTTCATTTCTGTAAACAATAACCGTATGTATATATTTTAATTACTTTGGAAACTTATTTAAAACTTCCCCAAAGTAAAAAATATTCGAATATTCCCTAGGAAGTTGAAATCTAAAAAAAAATCATATTTGTTGCTCTTTTGTGTGTTTGTGATGGAATTTCAAAACACATGAAATTATTTAAGGCTGTTTTCGGTTAATGTTAAGAAATAGGACCCGAATTTGGAAAAATGTTCAGGTATATAAAAGAAATGAAAAATTAATATGATATTCTGGCTTCACTATCCTTTAGAGCAGTGTTTCTCAAACTGTGGGCCGTGCCCCCTAGGGGACGTGATAACCCTACAAGGGGGGCGATTTTTAAAAAAATTATTAATATACTGAAAGGAAGCAAAACAAAATACATTTAACATAAAAAAATAAAATACGCATTTACACTGATATAATGCACTTATAAATGCATCAGTACTGTACAATGTGCTTCATAATTAATTAAACAGTACTAAGTTATGAACAAGTTCAAAAACTACCAATGACCCTATGGACATGTCATAAATTTATATACAAAATATAATATTTATCTTGATACTTTATACGGTTTATAATTAAATTCGTATTGTAGTTGTACGTCAAAGTATAATATTATTGAATTCAATACATTATTATCGTATAGAGGGGGGCGCGATGAAAATTATGATTGGAAAATGGGTCGCAAGTACAGAAAGTTTGAGAAGCACTGCTTTAGAGAGCAGCCTTTTTTATCATACTTCGCATTTTTAACCGAGTTGATTCATTTTTTCGGGTATAAAATGTGTTTCGCATTTTTTATCCTATACCGTAATGTTAAATAGGCTTTGCATTTACGTATTAAAACAAAAAAAAAAGTATTCACGGAATATTTTGAAATTCTTAAAAACAATATATTGTTAACAGAGGTACGAGTTATGCTATTGCAAATTTCCATGGAACTTGGGTTATTTTTTTCAGTCTGAAAATGTGCTTCGCGTTTAGTTAGAATTCTCGTACTTTTACCGAAAACAACCTTAAGTTTTCATAGAAATTTTATAAAAACATTATTTTAAATTTTAAATTATGTAGAACATTTAGAGTACATATGTTTGAAACGGAAAACATATTTTAATGCATGTGAACGCAATATGATATATATACGTTATGTGAGTGTTTTAAAAGCAATTACTTTTATGTGTGTGTGATTTAATTACTCATTCAAAAGTATATGTGGCAAATTTTCCAAAGATATATTATTAATTTTAAAAAAAATATTAATCTTTGCCGTGTACCAAATAATCTTAGATTTCAATTATTTTTCATAGTAGAGCTATGCGAGTTAAATTCATGGAAAAATGATTAGAATAATTTTTGACTGTGATTTGCTGATAATTAAATTGGTTTAGATATCATCTTTTTTCACTGGCTGTAAAAGACAACGATTAATAAAGCAAATAAAGTGAAAAAGTTTTATCTACTGAATGAAATAGAATAATAATATAATCGAACCTCTCCTTACCACGAACCTCTATATTGCAATATTTTCTATATAGCGAACTTTTTCCTAGAACCAAGAACATTTCACGATTTTCTTCGTAAAATAACCTCCCAACAACGAAACGTATTTTCCGTATAACGAGCTTTTTCTCTTGTCATTCATTTTTTCCTCCCTATTTTTTAAATATTTCTGGATATTTCAAGTTATTCTTTCTTTTAACACACTTTATGGTGGTGATAAATCTTGAACTGCTTTTATAAGATGCCTAACTCGCCAGGAGTAATAGAATTCTGGGCGTTAAGTCCAAGAAATGTAGTCTTTAACCCTCATTGTCCATTTCACTGGAAACACCTTCGATATCCCCTTCCACCATCAGTGCAGTTGTCTCGTTTCCTAGAACTAGTCTCTGATCATTTACAGTGTTGATCAGTCGTACTGGTAACTTCATTTCTTGTAGCTCGAAAATGTCAAAATGTTTGTGCTTGAGCATCAAAGAAAAAAAATTTAATTCTTCAGGAAGTGAATAAAGGTGTCAAGAAACTTACATTTTTTACTTTTTTTCTTCTTTTATTTCTTACTTTATTTTCTTTTTTTTGATAGGTGAGATAGGTAAAATAAATATATATTAATTTACAAAAAAGGAGGAATAAGTCCTTTTTTTTAATAAATAGTCATTATGAATTTAAAATTTGTTTTATGTGGTTTATAAAGAAAATTGAAAGATGAATCTCTATATAACGAATATTCCATATAACGAACTTTTTTTCGGGATTTAGCGACTTCGTTATATAGAAGTCCAACTGTATATAGAAAAAAAATTTATAAGCTAAATACATGCTATAATTAATAGAAAAATAACGAGCTTCTCCATGTAAATGAAATGAGTTTTCATGCAAATCTGTATTATGTTCGCTAAAAAGGAAAACATAGTTAGAAAGTTAATGAATAAAAAGAACCTCTTATCATCCATAAGCTGAGATTATTATAATTGCACACTATAAATCATTGTATCTAATAACATGGCTATCAATAAAATTGATTATGGGGAGATAAAATAATCGAAAAGTTAATAAAATACTTTAGATATAATTTTACTACGTTACCAGCCCGGTGGGTTGTGTGCGCCAAGAAATGATACCTTAAAAGACGACATAAACAACAAATAAAAAAAATGCGAGTTTAGAAATATAATACGAAATTCACGCCTTATAAGCTGACATAAATCGCCCGGCTAAAAAATTCTTAACGGTCGTAATAATTTATTAACTGATTCGGAAATTGAGTCGATAAATTTAGTCACAACCTGAAGCCAGAAAGATTCACACGTTCTAAAGGGCGAAATCACCAAACCTTAACGTGATTTGTCATGTTTTAAACTTCTTGTGATGCCTCGAGATACTGCTATATATTTTTCTTGCTTTCTTTGTGTTTATCGATTGAATAACAACATTAAAGGAATGTTAATTTGGGAAAATAAAAATGTGTTTTAAACTTTTGAATTCCTTCTCAAGTTTTGATGTGAGGCCAATAATATAAAATAAGAAAAAAAAAAAGTTTTAATGCAGTGTTTTGAATTGAAAGTAATTTTATAACTGCATTGATGAAACAAATTTAATCGTATGTATTTCTTAGATAAAATCACACACACACACATTTAAAAAAATGAACTGAAGAATCTGAAATATGTTCGATTCTATAATGCGTACATATTTAAGAGGCATTTAATAAAATGCATTGCCTTCATATACATAAAAGAAGAATGAAGCTCATCTTGTAAACATTATTTTTAACTAATAAAAATAGTTAATTAAATTCGAGCTACTGAACTTAATACAAATTATAAAAAAGTGTTTTATATACTCATATCTGTATAAACATTTGTCTTTTTCTGTTTATCATGAAGTATTAAGCATGTTCAGATGAGCTATATTAAAATTCACATTTAATTTTTTCACTTAAAAAAAACCATAGTTTATTTTTAATAAATATCAGAGCTCAGGGTCCTCTCCCTAGGGAGGAAGCTGGGCGTCAAAATTATCTGCGGAGATTGGTATCCGCCTATATGGTACCACACTAAAAAGATACACCAGTTTCCGGAAAATGTACTAGGTCTGCAATAATAAAACACCAATTCGCAGCCCCATGAGAAAAAAAAAAGTATTTAATAAATATTTACCTATAGTTGGAGCTTTTATTCATTGAGAGAATTGAAGTTTAAAATATGTTACAATGCAGTGAAACGCATAAGCACAGTACAGGAAACGCACTTAACCTAAAGGAACTTATAGAAACACACATAACTATTATATTAATTAACATAGCTATTTAAAATTTAGAATTTCAGATTGCATTTGATTCCCAAAACTGTTTTATTAAAACTCTTGTGATGGGCTCACGCGTCTTTTCTTTAACATGACCTCTGGGTTTTTTGGGGGCCAAGATTAATGGCAACTCTTTTCCAACCAAAACCCAAGAAGCGAAACGTGAAGCTGAAATGCAAATGAGTTAGCTTTTGAATAACAGAAGTTTCAGTAAGTCGGATGGAAATTAGGGGAATGTTATGTGCGAGAGTGATACAATCGTGAATGGACAGCCAGTTGAAGTTACCTTGAGGATTAAGCCATTAGGTCAAGATGCATACCATTGCACGCGCGCCTAGACATCTCTTCATAGTATTGAAGCTACGATCAAATTAAGGTAGGATTGACTATTTGATATTGGGACTTGTAATATGATTAGAAGTGAAATTAGGCGGTTTAGATATTGATAGTGATCCAAGTTACGCGATTCGGTATAACTATTATTGTGTGTTTGTTCATAGTAGATTCTCTCACAAATATAATTATCTAATTTATTAGAAGTTTAAGTCACATTCTTAATAATGTCATTTAAGAATTTAAAAATGTCTGTTCCTTTTCTAAACTCTACACCTCTAGCTCACGCTGATAATTAAAGAAACGGTCACCTAGGGGGGGGGGGCGGTTTCACACTCTTTATGCTTATGTTTTATGAAGTTGGTAAAGACTTTGAAGGTATCAAATAAAATCTGAAATAAAAGATAAACTATCATTTTATTTAATGATATTTTTAATCCGCTACACTATTTCAGTTAATAAGTTGTTTATTTATGATAAAAGGAATTTCGAAGAGAGTGTTAGTTTAAAATATACTCGAAAAAAATCTATCGTTAATCGCATTCCGTACAGGAAAATGTATTTATTACACAATTAACATTCAACAAATTATTTTTTATTTAATTTGTGAACTAAATAATCCATCAACAAACAATATATTTTTATTAGAAGGATCAATAATCTCTATACTTTGAATACATTTTATTTCCAAAGGAGTTTTAACTACATAATTTTCTACAAAGAACCCGTTTGCAAGTAATTTAATATTATTTTTAAATATTTATTTTCTTCTTGAATTTTCATTGATAAGAACATACCCAAAACAAATTTGTGTTTCTCTTTATAGAAAATAAAACCTTATCTATCTAGAAATTGAGCTTTTTTTATTCTTATAATTCTCATAGTAAAAGTAAATTTAACTTTAATGTATTCCTTAAAGGCTTTTCTAATAATCTATTAATATTCTAATAGCTGGTATATCCGTTTTTTGCACGGGAGAATTGAAAAATTAAATAATACAGATTGTAGGATAAAGAAGTTTTTAATGAGTTAACTTTACGTGGATTGCAAATCAAACGAAACAAAAAAAACTCATATTTGTTAAATTTTAAGTCTGTAAGTCTAATAGCTGAAAAAAAGGATTTTTTGTTTTGTTTTGTTTATAATGTCCTGTATCTCCCTTGTGGGTCGACTTTTGAAAACAACTTCCTAAGCTGATCTCTGCTCAGCAAAAGTAACATATTGTTAAAAATTTTATGTAATGAATACTTAAATATTGCAAATAATTTATATCTGGATGAGTAAAATATTATATTACTTTCTGTTCTTTTTTTTTTTTTTTTTTGTAAAAATTATAATATTTGCAAACAATGCCGGTCCTTACATTATAATGGCGATTAAATGGAAACATAGCGAAATGTTGGTATCTTTTTTGGCGACCATGTTGGAAACTTGGCGATTGATTGAAAGATGCAGAAGTTTATTTGCAGTAGTGCCACCTGGTGGGGAGCTGTAACAAAAATGATAACTTAATAACCTTCTCCATAAATAAATACATATTTATGCCAATTTTCATAGTGATCGGTTGAACAGTGTTGTGGAGTGAAGCGAGGTCTATATACAAACATCCATTTTTATAGTACATATAGAATCTATAGCACATTTTAATTGATCAACGATTTAATCGTAACAAATTGATGGTATTGAATGTAAATTGCAGACCTATTTGTTACTAAAGTAGTAAATTTCCTTACCAAATTTTATACATTACTTGAATATTTCCTTTTTAGATGTAATTTGATTTCTATTTAAATAATTTTTATTTAAATTCTTATTAAAACATAAAATCATTTCATGAATCAAATAAATTAATAGTAAAAAAGCTTTTTTAAAAACAAACTTTTATTTAAATGCGCTGTAAAGAATAAAATAAACTGTTCTTTTAAAGCTTTTTTTTACTATCAATTTATAACGTCATTCCCCAATTTATAATATAAAATCTTTTCGCGAGATTTAAGTACTCGTACTTACTTAGTTTAAAAATTTTAAAAATTATAATCAATCAGATTAAGTAATGTAATTTGCTTGTTTATCTACGCAGGTAAATCTCGCGACAAGCTTTTATATCGTAAATTGTGCAATGACGTTATAAGTTGATAGTAAAAAAAGTTTTAAAAGAAAAGCTTATTTTATTCTTTTTACCGCATTTAAATAAAAGCTTTTTCTTAAAAAAGTTTTGTTACTTTTAATTTATTCTTTACTTTTAGTTATCGCTGGACAGGTTTCTCATTCTGTTCATCTCCTCAACTTTTTTTTCCGCCGGGCCACATGCATATGATAAATGTTTCACTCAGGTCGCAACAAGAGGATCGGGGGGGGGGGGGTGACACTGTAATACCAAAACAACAGCGGAAAAAGCAAAATTAATCAAAATATTATTATTATTATTATTTTTTTTTTTTTTGCCATTTTAAAGATGAAAATCACATTTTTACATCCGTAATTTTAAACGATTTTTTTAAATCTTTGTACAGAATTTGAATAATACTATTCTACAAACGGGAATTCGTATGATTATCTTAATAAATGGGGAAGTTATTAAATGGTTAATTAAAAATTTGAGTATTTTTTTGTAAAATCGTACAAGAAAATTTTTTTTCGCATTTTATTTTTTAAATGACTGATTCTAAAAGGGAAAAGATTGAACTTTTTTAAAGTACAATATCGATTCATTAACAGATTTTATCCCACTGTCCTGTTTTGAGGACATCTGAAAAATATCATGTGGAAATCATTATATTTATGTTGTAAATATTTTCTCAATTGGAACATGTAGGGATATGTATTAGCGTCTTCTAGCATAAGTTATGTGTTTATCCCCCTCCCTCTTTCTCTGGACATTCTACATATTCATCCCATTAGTTGACATGATTTATATCATGTCATTGCGGTTGCAGATTCTTCTTCAGTTTACTTTGGACATTTGATGAGGCCTCATTTATGTAATACTACTCCTTCGTTATCATCCTGGTGGTTAATTAAAGCTACATTGTTCTTGGGTAATTTTTCGTGCATTATTTTTTAACTGTCTTCTAAATAGGACAGTGGGACGATACGCATGCAATTGAAGCATTATTTCTCTATTTATAACTAAGAGTAAATAAATAATAATTTCACTTCTAGTGCTTCACCCCTGCTGAGTTATGTCAGTGCAAAAGTTTCTGAAGTTAGATAAAGCATTAGAGTTATTAAATAGTTTATAGATTTAAATGAGATCGACTTTGAAATTGCTGTGTTACCACCAGATGCCAGATTACTAACTGACGAAGATGAAGGGGATAAGAATGAAATTAACTCTTTTGAGATGACTGAAAACGATGTTCCTGTGTCTCTGATTGTTAGAACTTGAGATAGTTTCCAGCCTGAACAGAGTTTTCGTATTTCAACAACAACGAATAGAAAAAAGGATAAAATATATCAGTCCTGGTATAAGGAATAAATCACTACAATATACAAAACGAGAACCACAGGCTGAATCAACAACAAATGACTTGCTCAAGCAAATGGACACTGCATTTAAAGTAAAACTCCATCAGAGCATTTTGAGCAGTTTTATTCCAGTGAAGCTTATGATCTCATTGTAAAAGAAACTGTGCGATATGCAAAAGATATAAAAACCGAACACGATTTCTTGATCACTGCAAACGAAATACGTGTTTTTATAGGAATTTTGCTTCTAACTGGTTATCATTCAAAATCCTGTGAACGTAATTACAGGTAAAATGCTGAAGACTTTTGCATTACCCTGATGAAAAATGACATGCCACGAAATCTTTCACAAAAGGTGAAATCTTATTTACACTGTGTGGACAATGGAACTGTAAGTTAGCATGCCCGGGATCGATCCTTCAAAGTAAAACCATTGTTTGCCATACTGAATAATCATTTTATGAAATTTAGAGACAAGTATGAGGACACAAAGATACAGTTAACGAGAAGAAGCGAATTTAATAAATCCTTACAGCAAACATGTGGACGATGTGCATCACCACCACTGGTTGGCTGGACTTTATTTTATTAAAATTTATTGGCACAAATTGGTACTCCCTTTATTATACTTTCACAGGATATGGCTATGGTAAACGCCTGGATAATTCACAAAACTCTCAACTAAGATGAAATCCTAAACATAAAGGAGTTCCGAAGAGTTGTAACAATAGTTTATCTAAAAGAACTGTGTGATAAAAACAAGAGGTAGGCCTTGAATCTCAACTGTACCATCTGGTGCAAAATAAAACATCTGCAAAGACTATAATGGTAATTGTTTTGCTGAATCGAGAAAAAGAGTCTTTGTTAAAGAGAGAGCAGCAAAGTGAAACCAAAAGCATACTATGGCATATGTGACAAAACCCTTTGTCAGGTTTGCTTTGAACTTTTCCACCAAGATTAGAGGGGAATTCAACTTAAGAATGTACACGGAAGAAGAATGTATTACTTAAATAAGGTAAAATTTTGTATACGGAAATCGCTTTTTATCATTGAAAAAAACACTAAAACATGTAAATGCAAATTTTATCCCCTTTATCCCAGTGCCCTATTTAGAGGACGGGTCAGATTTCATATGTAAAGTATAAAAATTTCTCAAATTTTGTTATATTTAGTTTATATAGGTTTAATTAAACGCAGAAAATATGATTCTTCTCAAATCTGAACAAAATAAATGAATTGGGATAAAACGGGTTAACACGAAAAAAAATTCAATGGAACAATTTAGAAATCATTTTCATGAAAACGCATCGATTTTGACTCATTTTAGAAAAAATCGTAAGAAATAGAATTTATCATTATTTTGTAATATATATATATACCATATCGTGGAGAAATAAATGATCTTTCTGATCTGTAATTATTTTTTGTTTGAATTTGTGATGGAAAGAATTAGATGGCTCTTTTAAAAACGTCGAAAAACATCGGAACTTCTTTAAGCTTAATCCGAAAAGCCGCTCAGCGGGATAAAAAGCCAACAGGGGTAAAACAATTGTGCTTTTTAAGTATTTTAATTGATATCTTTTTAACTATTTAAAATATCGGAATATAAATGGCCAAAACATGCATTGTCATCCAAACAAAACGTGTTTACAAAATTTCAGCTTAATCGGCTGAATACATGAGCTTCAAATTTGAGTTGCAAGATTCTACCCGCACAAATTACGTTGCAAGTTAGATACAAGCTTGTAATAATAATAAGCATGCACAACCATTCATATTATCTTTCTTTAAATTTGTTTTGTCTCATCCTACACGATTATAACCAGTAAAATAAGTGTCAAAAATCATGTGGGAAAAATTATCTTAGAACTAGCTATCATTGTACCTCAAGTCTTTCCGAATTTCGGTATTTCCTATCTTGGCAAGTATAACAAATCGAACTTTTTCCAAAAGGGCAACTTCCCAAGCAGGTTGGTTGATGATATTTTAGTTCCCAAGAAAAATTTTATTTTTTTTTATCTACTTGCACCTAAAGAGCTTAACTTTCAACCTTTTAACTGTAATGGTTTTAAAACGAACTAATCCTATCTGTTTCGGATCTTTAAAGAGGCTTTTTAACAGAAGGAAAATAGGATGGATAAAAGTAAAAAAGCAAGTTCGAAAGGATACAGAGAAGATAAAAAAATAGAAAATGGTTGTTTCTACCGATAAGAGAATAAGAACTTTTTGAAGTAAAATGTTCTATAGAATCTTCCAAGACTCCCTGCACCTCTCGGGAGTAGTAAAGTGTCTTGCTTCTGCAATCTACCTTTTTATTTTTATTTTTTGAAGTTAAAAAAAATCTTAATAAACAAGATTTTCTCATAACTGGAAATATGTAACTGAAAAAAAGGTTTGTGGAAGGGGCTGTTTTATTTATTTTTTATTTTAAAATGTAAATAGATAAAGAAAAAATAAAAATGATAAGAAATTCTTAAAAATATGGCAGAAACAACTAAATTTTCATCAAGCAATTTACTAATCGGTGATGTAGAAAGATTTGGAAATGTTTCGTCTTTAAATATATGTTGTAGTAATCTTTACAGTTTTATTTTTCTTCTGCATTTCATAAACGATCAGCTTATTTCTTTAGAAATTCACTCATTTTCGCTGTATTAATTTGCATGAAAAAGTTGAAGAAGTAGTATATGGGGTCAAATGATCAACTTTTATCATGTGGATGTATTATATTTTTTGTGAAAGTTATTAATATTGAATTATATCAATCATTAAGATACAGGGTGATCATTAAAGTTTCACTTTCAAAATACTGTAAAAAAAAACACAAATCACAGTGACTTAAAATTTGAACTGAATATACTTGAAGTAGAACGAAACGGTATGGCACAAGAAAAGGAAAAAGGTCCACAGTGTAACAATAGATGGCGCTGTAAGCATCATAACGAAAGTTGATTCAGGTACAAGTAACGTACACATTTAACGACGTACACGTTTTAACAATCATGTACATTAAACCAATTTTATACTTCAATGGGCACGATTATTTCTTTTTACTCGGAAAAAATGATTTTTAAGTTGCGCTACTGGTAGAAAAAAGGTCATCCATCATGGCGAGGTCACTCGATGGAAAAAAAATTAATTTTCAGAAAAATTGGTCTGGAAAAATGTGTTGTCACTTTATTTTCCCATATCATATTATTTCTATTCCTACTTCAAGTGTGTTCAGTTCAAATTTGATGTTATTATGACCCGAGTCTCTTGTTTCTTTACAGCATTTTGAAAATGGGACTTTAATTATAATCACCCTGTATTTTTTTAAATACTACAAAAATCGACTTGATTTCTTTTTACTGCGCAACTAGTGATTTTCATGAAGAAAAAAATTATCCCGTGCTTTTACCCGTGATGTTTGAAACCTCGTTTTAATATGTGAAACCACGAACAATAAAATACTATCCGGATAATTAACCTTTTTGTAATGGCATCAGTAGTAAAATGGTTTTCTTGTTCCCGGGGGTTTTGTTTTGTACCCTATACTTTCAATTTTTCGCCTTAAGATTCGTATGTTTTCCAGAAATCTATATCACAGGAACAAGATTTGCGTTTCAATGAGCTAAAACAATAGACAGTGCTGTATAATACATATCAAAGGAATAAACTTTAAGAAATTAGAAAAACTCCTTAATAATTTTATCTGTATATTTTGCGATATGATAAAATGCAATTTTCCCTTGAGAGATTATGAAAATTATCTCACAGTTTTAAGCGTCTCATGTTAGTGACAATCAATTAGTTGCGAAGGAAAATTTTCTAGGGAAAACATCTAAATTTGAGATGCAAAACAAATAGATAAACTTTAAATTAAAATACTATACTGTTTTTTCACGTATTAATACAAGCAATCATATTCTGTCATCAGGAATGCATGTTGCTCTTTCTTTTTATTCAAATTATAAAACTTATATTTGATGCATTATTTTGTAACTACCCTTTCAGTTTATGTGGTGTATATTTTCCCCTTACTTATAGCTTGAATAATTTTCTTTTCTCAATTTCGGTTACCGGGACTATCTGTAATATAAACAAACTGCGTCATCTTATCTAGCTTTCATGCAAAAATAAATATGGAAATATTTATTTGAAATGTATACTACTTATATATTATTTTATCGGAACTATTTCAGCTTACGTCATTTCTCTCTTATTAATCGCTTAGAGACCAAGAAACTCAAAAAGTTTCCCCTGGAAAAAAACCCCGAAGTTCCTGACAGAGCATAAATACGTCCCGGTGTCCAAAGCTGGCGCAGCGGCTATCAAAGCTCAGCAGCCCCATTTTTACCTGAAGCGTCCGTCTAGAGAAAACTCAGATGTCGCCTTCTCCTACGAGACCCTGTTTGAGACTGATAAGAAACTCCTCTACGCCGTGGCCTCCTGAAGACGGTTTTTTATTAGGAGCATTTGGATCATATTTATGAAAGATCAGAAATAGACGGGGATCAGTTTCCTCAATGCTGAGATAGGTGTATATATATCCCACTTCAGTATTTATCCCATGTCAATTAGAAAGTTTTAGAGGGTGGTCTATCTAGGCTGTAAATAATAGTTTCATTCCAACAGAGGTTTACAGTATTTTCTGGTCACAGAATAGAGATTTTGGTTAGAAGTACTATATACTATATATATGTATGGAAAAATGAAGTAAAAAGTTTTAAGGATGTTTTCGGTAAAAGTACGAGAGCTTGAATTAAACGCGAAGTACATTTTCAGACAGAAAAATGCCTCAATTTTCATGGAAATTTGTAGAATTTAAGCACATATCTCTGTTAACAATATAATGTTTTTAAAAATTTCAAAATATTCCATGAATACTTTCTTTTTCATTTTAATACGGGAAGGCATAGCACATTTAACATAATGGCATAGGAGATAAACAGCAAAACACATTTTATACCACAAAATATGAATCAACTATGTTAAAAAAGGAAGGTAAGATAAAAAATGCTGCTTTCTAAAGGATAGTGAAGCCATAATATCATATTAATTTTTCATTTCTTTTATATCTGAAAAAATGTTCCGAATTCGGGTCATATTCTTTAACATTAACCGAAAACAGCCTAAGAGGAGACACATTACGATTCAATTAGCAAAGCTCGGTCTAAACTGTTTAATTTTTCAATTCCTACAATTAGTTCACTCTCTCCCTATATATATATCTTGTCCAACTTTTTACAATCTTTAATAAAATACTTTCTATTTATCCATTCAAGCTTAAGTATGTTTTTTTTTTAAACTTGTAGAGGATTACACTTGATGTTAAAACAGTTTTTTCAAATACTAATTCATTAATTAAATTGAAAAATGAACAAATAGTAATAAACACAAATAGTAGTCCAACAGTATATATAGAAAGGAAAATCGTTCATTTTGTCCCTATAGCGCGTTGGGCTGTTTATCTAAAGGACGTGGATTCGAATCCCACCTGTGAAGGCCTAATTTCTGACAGTGGGATTTCTTTTTTACTATATTATTTTATTAGAATATTTAAATTTAATGAATGAATAAACAGTAACAAAGAAAAAAATAGTCCAACTCCCTATATAGAAAGGAAAGTAGAAAATTGCAAGGAAAAATCGATTTCTATTTTGTCACTTTAATATTGTGATTCTGTCATATGTATATACATATTTATATTAATTTTAACTATTTAATTACAAGAAACTAATATAAAATTTTCCTTTGCTGACCTAAGTAGGAATCGACTTAATTTTTTTATTTTGTTATTTGCTTAGTCTCAGTCATTCTTTGTATATATTTCTCTATAATCTTCCAAAATTTGTAAGATCTACGCTAAAACATCCATAGTGATGATAATTTTTATGTTCTCTTTTATTCACATCCCACTGTTTGGAAATCTGTGATCCAACGATCAGTGAATTTACCTCAGAAAGAAAAAATAACTAGTTTATCTTCACTTAAATTGCGAAGGGTTTTTTTTCTAGTACATCAAGTGCTTTGCTCTATTTTTTAAAATATTGCTTTTAAAACATGTAACAAAAGTCGGTATGCATTTTTGAATCAAAAGAATACTTATTTTTTTAAAAAAGTAGCTGATTTTAGAATTTATGCATTTGTTTAAGATATTTCAATAAGCATTAATAAAAAAACTATTTTATGAATATCGGTCAAATCACATAGTCCGTTCCATCTTTTGTTATTTATAGCTCTACATATTTCGAATCAAACTTCATGTGTGTACAATACAGTACTTCGAGCTCAAAAACCGTTTCGCATAAAATCTACTCATATAGGGCAAGCAAAAAATTAGAAAAAAACATGGAATTAATTTTTTTTCTTTTTTTTTTATACATAATATCATGTGGCCTTAAAGTATCCAACTACTTGAGACAACTTTTTTTAAAAAATAGAGGTATGGGGATTTTTTGTGTAATTTTTTTTAAATTTGCTTAATGTATTTTAAGAAAAATATGCTAAAATTAAGAAGAGAAAAAGAAATTATTATTACTAAAATGAGAAAATAAGTTTAAAAATTGACAAAAAAATAACATAAACGAGGCCCATTCTGTATCAAAATGTTATGAACAAGTTTACAATTTTTCAATTCTGATTTGTTGCTATGTTATTCACTTTTTAAATGGCCTTCAGGATAAAAGATATTTTAATTTTTACAAAAACTAGAGCACTTTATCTTAGTTATTATAAGAAATTGCTTAAAAAAACAGCGTTTATATTCACATAAGGGCTGTAAATTTTGTAATAAAACAGTGCATGGCGAATCTGAACGGTAAAACACTTCTTCTATTATACATAACTTACACAAAAATTTTCAGTTATCTATTTTCAATACTTTTTAAGCAATCGCTGTCCCCGTTTGAGTATTTTCGAAAAACACAATTCGAGTAAAACGTATTTTAATGTATGACATCTTGCTTAAAGTAATGGCATCTTCTTTTACTAAAACACTTGTAGTTTTTGTTCTTGTGAAAAGAAAATAATAAACCATATTTTTATGAAGCTAATAAGTTGGTCTTTAAAATAAAATCCTAAAAAAAATTTGTCAATTTTTGGTAAAAATTCACAATTTTAGGGTAGTCGGAATCCTTAAGCACTTTTCTGTAAAAGCAATCTTTTCTAAGATGCTTGAGCAAAATCGGTTAGAAGAATTTAGTTAGTTGTTATTAGATGTTCTTAAGTTAGATTATAAATTATTAATGTATTAATTCTCTAATTATTGGAGATCTTAGACCTAAATTTTTACTATTGACTTGTGTATTCTGTAAGTGAAATGCTTTGCAAAATAAATTCGCATTATTTTCAAAGTTACCAACAATTGAAATAATTATCGACGTTTTTTTCTTAAAATTTCTCCCCTATGTTGTCACAAAGCATGGAAAAACCCACTTATGAGTTATATATTTCAAAAATTCTAGTTGAGCTATATACAGGCAAAATTATAATAGAAGCATTTTTCACAAAAAGGAGAATATTTTTAAAATGGGTCATTCTATGTTCATTTTTTTTCAAAATATTGTACTTAAATAATTTGTTATTGTAATAATATTATTAAAACAATTTTATATACATTTTCTAATCTAAATGACACTTAATATCATAAATATTATCCATTTATACGATCTTGCAAAATCACGGTTCCGAACGTAGTCGGATAACTTAAGTAACGTCGGGTATTTACTGTTACCGTTTTCCATCCATTTACTGGACACTGTGTTTCAAAGAAGAAGGGTCCTATGATGAAAAAACTTGTAAGCCTCCACCACACTGTGATTGGGGGAATGCAGTGGTTCTTCATTTGGGGAATGCAATTTTCTGAGTACACTTGTGGATTTGGTGGCCCCCCAGATACGACAGTTATGGGTATTAACGTCGGCATGGAGCGAAAAACAAGTTTCATCTGTCCACAAGTTGTTAAACATGGAAGAAGAATCTTGTGGTGTTCTCTATGGTATCCGACGGTAAAAGTTGATGGTAAAACTGTAATTTATGTGAATACTGATTAAGAATTCTATGAAGAATGTCGAGTATCGAGGGCGGTGGTGAGCACAAGCGTCTGCCACCTTCCCGACCATTGCTAGTTCCGAGTCATCAGTATTTATAATCACCTATTTCATTTGCATATTTCCAACTAAGTCGTTCGTACCAGCGCCACCTATTGGCTGTTTTTTTTAATTTTTTTTTTTTTCTTAAAAAAATCCCGTGATTTATCAATGCAACCCGTTTTTCATTTTGTTTAATTTTCCGGGTTTTATAAATTTTTAAAGTTTATACGGACTTTTCGCCCACCCGATATGTTATTATAGAAAATTATTTTTGTAGAAAATTTATTTGCAATTTAGTATTAAGTAGATGAAACGAAAATAATGGTTTGTTTTTACTTTTACAAGCAATAAAAAGCATAGATAAATAATTCGTATTTTTTTTTTCTTTGATAAGGAAAGAATCGGTTACAATGTTTTAAAAGCACTTTTTTTTTTTAATTTTTATTCAGGGAAATTGCAAAAGGATAAACTTAGATTAAAATAAATACATTTTTTATAATATATAACGAAATAAAACTGCACAATATGAAATTTAAATTGAAATATATGAATCTGTTGTTTTTGAAAAATAAGAACTAGTTTTGCATAATTTCAAAAATACATTTAGTAATGATTATATTCATGACTAATTCCAATCCAAATAGGAATGGGGTGACAATGATAAAGTGTATTAAAATACACACACAAAATAAAAAAGCAGAAATAAAATTCTTAAATTGTGGAATTGATATTTTTCTTATTTGAATAATTGCAATTAAATGTAGATTTATAATGTATTTTTGAGGAGAAAAAATTTTTATTCAAATTTAATAACATTGTCAAATAATATGTAAGCAGAAAAAAATGTTTTTTTACAATGTTGCATTGTTGCTAAGAAAAATATGCTGCAGAACAAGGAAATCCGATTAGTATTTATGGAGATTTTTTATTTTATTTTAATTTTCTTCCTGTTTGAATTTAAAATGAATGCAAATATTTGCTTTTTACGGTATTTTGTCTCTTTTTTAAGTCAATAATATAAAATTTGAGAATTTCTGTTATGTTACGCGCGTATTATGCTTAAAATTTAATAGAATTAAATTATTAAAGCTTTTTAAAAAGTAAATATCTTTTTTTTTATAAAGCTGCAAGATATTTTTGCTGTCACATGCTATAGAATGAAACATTGTAATTTGCATAATTGTTTGATTCACTTTTTTTTTGGCCCTGTGCATTTATTAAATTTTAATTTTATTATTTCTAATAAAAGGAATATAATCACATTTAAATTTAAATATTATACAAAAATATGTGAAAGTAATTTTGAAAAAAAAAATAAATAAATAAAAAGAATAGTGGATTTCAAAGATCAGATATCACTTTTCTGGCATTAAATATGATGTTTGTATGATTTCTTCTTGAGAGAAAACAATTCATTTCTATATAAATCCAAATAGATTGCTTAGTTATGTAGCTAAAGTATCAATTAATTTTAATCTTATGAGAAATATTTTTTGATTAAGTATACTATTTCAGTGAGCAACATAATAAAGGTAAGCCTTTAAAAAAAAGGTTTCATAGTTTAAAGTTGAATTATTAATACTTAATTTAACTTTTGATTGTGTTAATTCACATCTAAATGCAACTTTCAACCTAAAAATATTTCTTTGCTTTAAGCGTTAATAAGTTAGGTGCTTACTTATTATCGCAACAATCGTCAACGTTCAAGATAACTCGCCACGTTGGC
>BMAV01016644.1:63297-79448 GCA_019973955.1 Trichonephila inaurata madagascariensis | reverse complement strand
TTCACAATGCGACAGAAAACAATTAGTAAAAAATAAAATATTGTAAGAGAAAAATTCGTGCTTACATATTATTCGTTGAATGTAAATATGTCGCCAAATTCCCCAATATGCAACTAATAGTAGAAAACTGCTCCCTCGCAAAGATTTCTGTACAAACACGTTTATGTTATCTTGTTCACGCTTATGATAGAATTTGGCGAAGTTTATTGATTTAGCGGAATTGGTTGATGGTATTAAATTCATTAGTATCGAAATATTTTATTTGTATTCGTTCTAATTTTTTTCTACGTAAACAGGTTTACATATTTGTAGATGAAAATGATGTAAGAAACTTTCAGTAAAAATAAAAATTATCGAAATTTCATTTACATCAGTGCTGTACAAAAGAAAGTGTTTTACAGGATTAAAAATTCTTTCAAGGCTTTATTAACCCCCATTTAAGATTCACCATTAACCAGATAGATTTATTCCATTAATTTTTTGAACATTTTATAAAGTGAATCTGGCTGAACTGAGTGAAATTTATCATTCCATGAAAAAGAAATATATCACTACTCATCCCATTCTCAGAATCCCTATGTTACTGTTCAGAAAAATATTTTTAAATGCAATTTTCATTTTAAATTGTGTTCTAATTTTGACTTCATTAAACAAATGATATTTCATTTCAACTTCTGAAATAAAATTTTGTTGTTTGTACGAACATCAATTTTATTTCTGGGGATAATTTGAAATTTTTCTTCTAAGACGAGTATTATTTCAGAGAAACAGTGATTGTTCAAAGAAAAAAAAAATGTTAATTATCTATCATGGTATTTCTAAAAAATTGTGCTTTAATATGCAGAGATCATGTGCAATGAATATTTCAACAATATGATCAGAGCAATATTTGCTCAAGCCGATTTAATCAACAAACTCTTTTTAACATTTGTTAAGGCTAAAATTATTAAAAGTTATTTTAATTTTGTATGTTTCTAGATTTTATTTTTAAATTTAAAATAAATTTTTAAAGCATTAGTATCAAATAAATTTCTTACAAGTACGAATTCTCGGTATATATTTAAATTCAATGGATATATCGATATGAAAAAAAAAGGCAATTACTGATCAAAAACTCTTTCACGAGTCAGTGAATATCAGAATATTTCTGTTTAAGCATGGATAAGCAAAGGAAATGCCAGGATTAAATTACGCTAAGGTAACTGAAAATGTGCGGATAGTTAAACTTTTCTCCAAAAGAGCACGCATAAATTTAATTGACTCAGGATAATCTTTAAATACATTTTCTCGTGAACCAAATTAAATTTTCAGCTTTCTGAAATTGATACATATCTTAAGTCTTAAGTTATAGAAACTCCATATTTGTGTAATGTGAATAAAGATATGTTTTTAACTGGTGGATATATATGCAAAGTTATTAATAATCTCATGCCTTAATGTATGGAAGAAAGTGTATCATCCAAGTAATATCTACAGTAAATTAAATAATAATGATTAGCCAAACAACAATTTGTTTTTTAACAAAATGAAGATTAAAACAAGTAATATAATTTTTAATGTCAATTCTTACTTCGTTAGGTGGCCGTGGTAGCCTAGTCGTCAAGGTATCGGATCGTGACTGGGATGTCACGAATTCAAGCCCACTACCACTAAACACCCGCCGTGTAGGGAAGCGATGCACGTTAAATCTGTCAAGAGCTCAAATTTCCTCCCATTGGTGTGGTGGGGTAGTCAGGAGAGGGGATGCTAGCTCAGGTGTCGTCCTCTTTACTTGACCGTGGTTCAAAATGACGAGGTTCGTCTCCAAAAGTCATCGCGTAGCTGACCAGTGCGACATTAATATTCGTTCGTTCTCTAATTCGTTAGAAAAACGTTCTGGTGCCATCTGTTACAGTTCATTGTGTTTGCGACAGAAATAACGCAGAATAAATTTACAATTAAAAAATAAAGTTTAATTAATGAGTTAATATATGAAAAAAAAAACTTTATTAACATCAAGTGTCATCCACTACATATATATATTATATATAGAGAGAGAGAGTGAACTAATAATAGAGGAATTGATTAAGCAAGTTTTTAACGCTAAATCTGAAATATTTCCAAACATTTATATGTTACAGATATACATATTCTTTATTATGAATTAATTATTGGTGACTGAATACGTCTAGTACTATTATTATGAAAAGGCGTAAAAATGAAGAGATTTTTGATGTTTGGTGTCAGTTGAGTTAGAATATACGTGTAAAATATTTTTAAGATTATTATATTACACATGTGTGTGAAAACATGATTAAAATGCATTTTTTGGCAAAAAAGTGAAAAAAGAATGACATATTTTCAAATTATTCTCCTGTTATTAAAAATGTTTTTATAATAATAATATTTCAACTATGTGTAGCTAGGAATTCTATACAGAGCTAGAACTAGGATGTTTGAAAAACGAACATTATATATTTTCAGAGTTCTTAAAATTTATATTCTGTGATATATTAAAATATGAATAAATCCCCTTCTGTGTGTGTTGCTGTTGTTTTCGTTTCAAATCCCTTTGGAGCAAATAAGCCTATACAAAGTCCGTTTAATCTTTCCGCATAAGAATATCACAAATCAGGTCTTGATCTCCAAACAACTGTCCCAGGGAAATACCTCTGCAGTCCAGAAGAAACAGGGAGAGAGCAGGGACAGGTAAAGAAAGACTTTACATCTTGCACAAAGGTCATACAACGCAGGTAACCGCTTCTAAAGCGCGTCGAAGTTGTCTGGAACTCATGCACTGTATAGGATAGGCCAGGACTCTTAGCTGAGTACCAGTAGTGAGCAGGAGGGTTTTTCCAAGTCAAATTCATTTTAGCTCTATAGAGGGAATAAATTTCAGAATGGCCCTAGACAGAGGAACTGGGGTTAGAGACATCACAACTGTGCTACCAGCCAGTTCAGCAGCTGCCTCGTTCCAAGGCACACCCACATACGATGGTATCCACTGGAGACACACATGTGTTTCCTGAGCTAGTATAGCTAATTTAGGTATAATATCTAGACCAGTATTGTCCATAATTTTTGGCCAATTCTTCAAATATTGGATAGAGCTTCTGCTGTCTGTCAGGATCCAACCATGGTGAAGGGTGTTATGCAGCTTCCCTTTAGATGAGGAACCACGTGGGTGGAAGACTGACTAAATCTCATGCCTGTTGGTTCGTGGAAAAGGTATTTTATTTCCCTTCTACCAACTATTAGAAAACCAATACAGGCATTCCCCCATCCGCCACCTGGGGACGCGCTCTGTAAGGCTTACAGGCTCATCCCCCAAGGGAAACCCCCTTCTAAATTATTTATTTAAAAAAATCCTAGTTCAAGCTTTGTACAGAAGTATTATTTTTGTATATACGTGGAATAACAATGATGCTTGCCAATATTATTCTCCAATAAGTAATGTGAGGCTGCGGTAGCCGAGTAGTCAAGGTATCGGATCGTGGCTGGCCTTGTTACGAGTTCGAGCCCAGTACCACTTAAGACCCGAAGTGTAGGGGAGCGATGCACGTTAAATCTGTCGAGAGCTCAAACGTCCTCCCTTTGGTGTGGTGCGGTAGTTAGGAGAGGGGATGCCAGCTCTGGTGTCGTCCACGTCACTTGACCATGGTTCAAAATTACGTAGTCCGTCGCCTAAAGCTCTCGTGTAGCTGAACAGTGCGAAGTTAATATTCACTCACTCACTTTTCAGGTAAGGAACCACTTGGTTGGGAGACTAACTTAACCTCATGCATGTTGGTCCACGGAAGGTATTTTATTACCCTTCTACTACCCTCTGCTAAAAAATAGAGGGATTCCCCGATCCACCACATGGGAAGGCGCCCTATCGGGGTTACAGGCTCAACCTAGGGAAATCCCCTTCTAAATTATTTATTTAAAAAATCCTAGTTCAAGCTTTGTAAATAAGTATTATTTTCGTGCAGGCGAAATATTATTATAGAAACATTTTTTCCACAAAGATAATGTTTGAAAACATGTCCTGTTTTCTTCATTTCGTACCAAAAAATGGATTTAAATAATTTTTGAGGTAATAATGTTCTTAAAATACTCTATATATATTCCAATTCAAGTGACACTAAATATCAAAGAAAAAATTTTTCATTTATACGGTTTGGCAAAATCCTGATTCCAACCGTAGTTCCCTTAATTAAACCGGTTTTATGTAACTAATGGGAAAACAATTCATTTGAAGTGTAAGGGAAAGCTATTTAACACTTGGACAATGCACAATGCAGCCTAATTGAAATATTTAGCTTCAAATATCTATCAGATGATTAGTTTTCATATATTCATGTGTTTAAGAAAGTTTAATTTCACTTTCTCTTACTATAAACAAGAAGAAATAGATTAAACTTTAAGATAAAAAATGTTTTTGATTAGTTATTCCTAGAATATGCATTATGCAATCATGTCTGCGGGGATCAGATGATTACATTATAATTACGTATTTGTTTCTGACTAATTTCGAAGGAAAGAACTAGTCGTCTTATGAAGAAAAGTATGTCAAAAGGAAGGGATTGTTTAAAAATAATTATACTCCTTGTGAATAATTAAGAGAAGTAAGTTAAATTTTAATATCACTACAATGATTAAGTATTCGTTTTCACATATTTGATTTTATATTCTTGGTTCTCATATTATTTGAGTACAAGTGTGTTTTTGTTTTAGACTTTATTAGAAATTTGAATATAAATTATTCTTACTTTTTTGTACAAATAATAATTTTTTGTAGTATTTTTTTTCTGTACCGAAACCTCTGCCGGGAAAAAAATTTATATTTCTTTTTCGAATTGAAAAGGGATAATTATTTTTGTAAAAAAAAGAAAAAATTTTAATCAACGCATTAATAAGATATGCTTTATACTTTCTAAGTATTCAGCAAATATAATAAATTCTTTATTTTCTCTCATGACCAAAGTTCTTACTAAGAAATGCAGTTAAATATAATTTTTAAAAAAATATTTATTTTTCTAGGTACTATGTTGAGAAGGTACGAAAATTAATTTTAGTTATTTTTTTATCCCTGTATAGATTATTAGATATAAGATACTCGGAGATCTGATGAAGACATAATTATATTTTCTATTTACTAAATTCATTATCCCGAATAAGACTAAATTTTATTTTATAACATACTTAAAGTAATTCTGAGGATTTTCACACGTTGGTTATTACGTACTTCTTTATTTTATTTCATTTATTCTATAGTTGTATTCATATTTGATATTTAAATTGCCTTTACTCTATATTCCTTTCGTTAACACAAAATTGGGTATAATGAGCTTTTTGTAATAATTAATACCTTTTCAGTTTTGTATCTAATCTTATACAACCTCTGACAATAAAGTTAGGTGAATAGTCCTGTAACATTAACGTACACGAAATATTAACGAAAGTTAGCTTGCTGTCCTCGAAATATTCACCTCCCACAAATATGCACCACCGAGATCTGCTATACGTACATGTTACAGAAACTTTGCAGGAAGTCTTCTTTTGGAATGGAGTTCAAAAGCCTTGTCACGTTTCTAGAAATGTGAGTAATTTCTCAAATCTCTCCCCTTTCAAAGCGAGTTTGAGTCGTAGGAATAGGAAGGATTGAGATTTGGCAAGTATGGGGGATGTCCAATTTGAACCACCCACTTTTTTGTCTGGAATTATTTGATGATATTGGTTGTGTGAAGGTGGGCATTGTCGTGAGCCAAAAACATTAACCTTGTTGTGCGTACTGGGGTCTTACCCTCCGTAGACGTTTCATAAAACGGGCCAAATTTTTTTGCCAAACTTTGCAACATTCATCTTCTAAAGGTCAAACACTACCTGCTTGAGGGAGCGACAGCTGAAAAAGGGGATGAATAGCCCCTTCCCCCTTTGGGGGTTAGAAAAGAATTCATTCTGTCTTTGGGTACGAAGGAGTGAAGTCATGTGCTGAGTGTTACTAATTGAATTAAGTGTTTTTCTTTAAAGTAAACTTTAATATTTAAAATTTAGATCTCGTGGTTTTAATTTGTTTCCGTGCCCATTGATTAGAACCAAACTTTAGTAGCATCAAAAAATGGGATGAACATCGTTTTGGGGCATAATTTATTCAGAAAGTTGCCAGTCCTTCGCTAGGGGGTTGTCAGAAACCCTTTCTTGGCCTTCTTGAAAACGGGTGAAACCCATGTATACACACTTCATGGATAATTCTTGTTCTTCATAAACATGTACCAGCAATACATAAGTTTCTTTCGGTGTCTTGTCATGCTTGAAACAAAGCTTTAAATTGGTATTTGTTCGTTCATTTTCCTGTTCTCAGTTAAGAACTACTTTGTAAGAAAAGTCTTACACGGAACACAGACGACACTCACCTGAACAACAGTGAGGGTAGATCAACACCTGCAGCCACGCATGTGCAGCGCTTTGTTTCGGCAGTGTTGCCAGATCTTCCATTCTGACTTTATTTACCGAACTTTATTGTCTGAGGTTGTATTTCACACATAACATAAGATGCGAGGCAACAAGAAGGAACTAACTAATCAAAAAGGACGAAACTGATTATGTGCATATGATACCCTAGAATATTCGAATGATTAACTTTCATGAGCTAATTAGCTGAAGCTGCAGCTCCTCCCATGCCTAACTTCCATGCAATTGTGGCTTCTTCGATCCACGTGAGCTATACTGTGGCTGCCTCGTACCCCCCCCCCCCCTCATTCGCCGGCAGTATGAGCAGATCATTGCTTGAGAAAGGACTCGCAGTTGTTCTAAAAGAAGCAAATTGGACAATTCGCTGAACCGTTACATATTTAGGTTAGATAGAGGCTACCTTCCAGTAATAGTGAAAGTTCAAGCTGGTTAATTTGAATTTGAAAGTTTGTTTGCTTAGGACTTATACAAATCCACACCGTTCATGGTACCATATCAAATATCTGCATTGGAATTTCGTTGATATTTCCGCCTAAGAAATTTCAAATATATTTTTAGTCATTTTTTGCCAAACCCTCCTTTCTTAAGGAAAAGTTTACGTATGTATATTCGAAGTCGTTGAATTTCGTGATATGCATTTAACGTTGGAACCCCTTTCCATTCATGTTTAAAAAACGATTGCTGCATTTGGCGATATCTTTTGATTTAGCAGCATATAAAAAGCAAGTTTTGCTGAAATCGACACCCAAGGAGGGTTGCGGGGTGTTACAGATAAAAATTCCTGTATTTGAACTAATGCACCTACAGACTTGAAATTTGGCCAGCCTCTGCATTTTGTTGAGTATAGATCCTATGCAAAAGGGTTTTGCTGAAATCAACTCCCATGGGGGTTGCGCTGGTGTTAAAAGTAAAATTCCCCGCCATTTACTCTATCAGACTTACAAATTTGAAATTTGAAAAAGAATACTTTCAAATTTCAAATCTGAGAATTTGTAGAGTAGAAATTTGCTAAAAGTGGATTTTGCTGAAATAAATTTCCAAGAGGTGGGATAGCGGAGGTGTTATAAATAAATGCATTCTATTTTATAAATTCAAGTTTGTTTTTTGTTTTTAAATCAAGAAGTTAGGCCTATAAAAATTTTTGAGTACAATCAAAAAGTTGCCCATCTGGTTTAGTGGTTAGCAAAGTTGACTGCAGTGCCGTATTGACTGGTTTCGAATCTTGGAGAAGACATGGATAATAATAAAAGTGTAGTGCCTTTGCGGCAGGGGAGGGGGTACTCTAAATAGCCGTTGAGCCGCAAGACCTCTTGTGAGGATGGTGGAAGGGGAAAACAGGTGAGAAGCCCCTGTCCCCTCCAAGGTGTTCCCCCTCTAAATTGGGAGGGAAACCGAGCTAAATCATATTGTCACCTACATGGTGCTCAAGGCTACGACCAATGACAGGCGTGATCTTCCTTCCCGAAGGGAAAGACAAGACAACAACAACAACAGTACAATGAAAAGTTTATTGCTAAGACTTAAGTATCAACAACTTTAAAAATATGTACATATAGTGAAACATAATCATGAAATACTTATCAGAGTAGATTGGTATATAATAAATAAAGCCAAAAAATAATAAATAAAGCGGACTACTATATAATAAATATCATAGAACTCTATGAAATAAATCTCTCTCCTATAAAAACACTACATAAAAACAAAACAGAAAACTACAGCGAATATATATGTCGATTTTAAAAAACAGATCTACTTCCAAGATAGTTCTTTTTTGTCTGTTAGAAACAAAATGAAAACTTAAAAAGGTCCAGAATGGAACTAAAAAGATCTGATGGAAAAGAAAATTCAAAGGTCGCTTTAATGTGGATGAAAAAAACGTTTGGAAAACTTACATAAAGTAGCTTTTCAGTAAAAGCATTGCTATTTTTCTATCAGCCTTAGTTTCCAAAGGTAGAAAAAGTGCACTATGACCGGGAGGCGATAAGATATATAGCGACTCATAGCGATTTGGAGAAAAAGGAGAAAACGGCTGTTGTTTTGTTGTTTTCCAGGGTAAGACCAAAAAAATGCAAGGATAAGAAAGTAAATGATGTTTTCTCCAACCCCTTTTCCTTTTTGTGTATATATATCCCTTTGGTAGGTACTTTTGAAGTAAGTTTTATCACAGTCAGGAACGCTTTCTTTAACATGCCTTCGTATACTACTATATGCTCTTTCGGACTCCATTTCTTTTCAGGAGCTACAAGTTAGGGAATTTTTTTATTGCTGAGCGCATGTTTGGGGGAAAAAATGTGTTGGTTTTTGAAGTAGTATTCGAGATTTTCTATTTTGCTACCCAGAACTTTCTTTGGACATGGAAGCAATTTCTGCCCTAAGATAAGATCCAGAGTTTCATTAAACACATATTTTTTTACATGTTTCTTCAAAAGTTATTTTCAGAGATTAAAAATCTGTAGTTCTTTTCAAGCATAATACGAAACATTCTTTCAATACTTTATTAATAGTATTCAGAAACTGATAGGGGGTGCAATTATTGTGTGAATGAAACGTATTATTTTTTGCAATATTTGGCATGTTTGTAAAATGAATAATTTGATTCAATATTTTTCTTGTGGTTCTCAATGATAACAAAAGATTTTATCAAACATCATTTTATCAAAAAAAAATATATATTGTACGCCCTTAAAATATTATACGCCATATCTGATGAGTTTGACGAAATCAAAGCCGCCATCTTGTTCATGACGTAAGGCGCCGAAAAACCCCATTGGCTGGAATTTCAAGTAACTTTTATTTATAACAACTTTTTCAACACTAGCAAAAAGTTGTTCGAAAGCCGTAGCTATGGCAACTGAGTAACAATTGCACGAATTGGACGAAAAATTACTCGAAATGTGTATGTCTGATACTGCCTTTGTGGTCAAGATTACTGTGAGTCATGAGTTAGCGCATAGCTCGTCCTCCCGTTGGTGTGGTGGGAAACTTAGAAGAAGGTGCCAGTTCAGGTGTCCTCCTCATTGCTTGACCATGGTCTTTCACTAAACGCCCTCGAGGAGCTGAATAGTTCGACGTTAATATTCCCTCACGCAAGAACTTAATGTCGGTTTTTTAATGTGAAAAAAGACTCAATTGTTTTTATATAAAAACTGAACTTTAATCAATCACATATTTTCCATTCTGTTCGTTGGCCTTTTGCCATTTTTCTGGTAACATAATTCTGTGCTAGCCATTTTCAGAGAAATGAAATTCAGCCTAAAGTTTATTGAGATCATAATCATTGCTGAAGTTTTTATCATTAAAAAAGGTTTTTGAAACATAGAAATAAAAAGTAGTGTCATATATAAAAACATGTCCGATTGTGCAAGAGCTATATACAGTATTCAACTCTGAACCAAATTCTAATAATTTCGTATATGCGTCTTAATATGTATGGCGTATATATATATATATATATATATATATATAATTGTTTAAATGCAGTTTTTTACAAAAAAAAGTGATGAAATGATGTAAAATTTTCAAAGGCATATTTTCTCCTCTTACGAAAACTGTTTCTGCAATAATATTTTGCATATATAGCTAGGACTTCTGTATAAATCTTGAAATAGGATTTCTGAAATATGTATTTTAGAAATAGCTTTTGAATTGTAATTTATTGCGACAAATATATTAAAAAAACAGTTATTACTTTAGGCGATTGTTACTCTGAAAATAATGTGACAAATTAAAAAACAATAATAATGTGTCTGAAAATAATGTGTGAAGTCCTACCTATATGTAGCCAAATTATTATTGTTATAGAAACATGTTTCATAAAAGGAGAACGTTTTGAAGCAATGTCATATTTTATCTTAATTTTTTTTTTCCAAAAGAGTTACAATTCAATAATTTTTTCTTGTAATAATAATCTGAAAAAGATTTTACATGTATATTCTAATCCCACTAACACTAGTTATGTAAAAACAAGTAATATAAAAAAATTAAGTCAATTCAAACTTGGTCAACAAAGTAAAATTTTACTTTTGTCACTTTTTATTAAATAATTACAGTTTATGTAAATATGTATATACATATGCAGAATCACAATATTAAGTGGCAAAATAGAAAGTGATTTTCCTTGAAATTTTCCTTTCTATATAAGGTGTTTGACTATTATTTTGCTTATTAATATTTATTCATTATTTAAAATTAATTATTCAAATAAAATAGTATAGTGAAAAGAAATCACATTCTCAGAAGTTATGCTACCGAACTCACGACTTTTGGATTAGAAGTCCAACACGCTATATATTTCGATACAGGGATACATCGAGAGATTCTCCTTTTTATTTCTGGTGTTGGATTATATTATTTGTGTTTGTACTATTTATTCATTAATTAAATAGAATTAATGAATTAATATTTGGAAAAAAAAACTGTGTTAACATTGAGTGTCATCCACAAGTTTAAAAAAATTGTATTTGAAATTGAATGGATGAATATAAATTGTTTTATTAACGATTGAAAATTTAAACAATATATACACACATATGTATATATAGAGTTAACTAATAGTAGGAATTGAAAAAATATATTTATTTAAACGCTTTTTCAAAAATATGATTTCGAATGTACTCAGTCGTCTTAAGAAATTATTAAAAAACAATTTCGTAAGAATAAATATCATACAAATAATAAAAATAGCATTTTCTTTTCTATTTTTCTGCAAAAATCGCATAATTGTAGATAAATAGTATTATAATATTCGAATAAGATTAACTTTTCCATCTAAAGACTTTCGCTAAGAAACATCGTATGCTAAGTGAGCAAAAACATATATTATTTTTCCATGTATCATTATGTAAGCAATGTTTCAAGACCGAAATTAATCAAGCGCAGTGGTCTATTTGATTTCTGATTTATTCCAGACAATCGAAAAATCATGTCAGTGCTCATTCTTTTTTTATTTTTCCCCAAATATCCCCACCAACCAGACCAAATAATCAATCCCACCATTGATTGGCCAGGAGTACTGGATACAACCACTTTTTTTCCCCCTCATACTTGTGGCAGCTTCTTTTGTATGGGAAACTTTCTAAGTTCCCCAGAAAGCATTTCTCATGTTCCATGCTTGTAGAAAAGAAACACTTTTTTGGAGACTTTATTATTATTATTTTTTTTTTACACTCTCTTGCTAACTTTGTGCACCTTCCGTTGTTGCGACAGTTGAGAAAGAAGTTTAAGTGAAACTGTTGCTTATCTGTTATCGAATCGGGATAAGAAAGAAAAATGACGCTTGGAATGTTTTTAGTTTGAAAGGACATTGAAGAAGTTGGAAAGTTTGAAACTATTAGCGAAGTTAGAGAAGTAATGTGTGTCTTATCAGGGCCTGTAAGTGTTTTTTGCCGCTTTTTAGGTTTCATTAGAGCTTCAAGTCCAATTAAAACGCGCACCTATAGAAAATCGTGTTCTCTCATTCTGTGGAATAGTAGAAAATAACAAATTGAACTTAAGAAGTCTCAGGGGCGATAAATTTGTCTCGAGAGCTGAAAATATAAACAATTTTCGAAGAGATATAATTTTGTGAAGTTAAAATTAAATAAATCGATTTTTTTACACTAATTATAAAGGAATAAGGTTTGAAAAAAGTTCAAATTTTTTGAAAAATAATCATAGTTTTAGAAAAAATTATAGCGTATGGAAGAAACATTTCTTTAAGGAATGTTAAGACGACACAGTACGATTCAATTGACAAAAATCGGTCAAAAAATCAAATCTAATTTTTTTAGCCTAAATTATTCTTTATATACTTTTCTTTAACCTCACAAAATTTGAAAACTTTAAACTTAAAAAAACGCAGAATTATGTTAGATTTTACATTCGTTTTTATTCACATCCCTATGGTAAATCAAAACTTTAAACTGACTTATCTCAGAAAGGTAAAATAACTAGTTTGTCTTCATTTAAAATGCTAACGCTGTTTGCTTTGAATTTTTTTTTACCTATAGTTAATTGTACATGTAACAAAAGTTGGTATGCATTTTTGAATCAAAGCAATACTTATTTTCTTAAAAATAATTAAAGTTAGAATTTTCAAATTTTTTTAAGGAATTTTCGATAAGGATTCATAAAATGAAGTATTATACAAATACTAATCGTGTTATTGCAAAACCCATACGAAGTTTTGTTATACATAGTTGGAAGTACTTATAAATCAAAATTCATGTATGTACGTAAATTTTTGTAGGAGGAGTAGCAATTTGCTATGAGTATATAATGTTAATGCGTAAAATTTAATATTTCAAGCTTTCAAGATTTATATTTTACTTAACTCATTCAATTAACATAAATTACATTACAAAAAATTAAATTCCTGTATTAATTAATGTTATATTTTTCATTTATTATTAATTATTACGTATACTTTTAAATGCTTAAAATATATAGCTTGTGATATTTTTTTAAAATACTTTGATAAGCTTAAATTATTAAAATTGTTTGCAGCACTTAGCATGATTGTTTGATTAGCATATGATGAGCACTTATGTACTGCTAAACTAAAAACTAATGACTAAATAGATCCAATATTAAAAATGGTATTTTATCTATCACTGCTTGTAAGTGACATTATCTATCACATTTTATCTTGAATGCAAAAAACATAATTTATATAGTCATAAGCATACGTTCATATTAAAGTATTACGAAATATATAGTAAGGGTTTAATTTAAAATACATATTAAATAACATTTGTTCGTATGCTAATTATGTCTTTTCATGTTAGAAACAAAATTTGCTTATTCTTCAAAATTGGAAATATATAAAAATTGATATATACCTTTTAATTCGATTTATTTTTTGATAATTATTGCTTTCAGTGAACTATACAGGGTGTTGGTGAACTGTGAGAAATTCAGTGGGGGATCGTAGGTAGTATGGGGATGTCAAATCAACATAAGACATGGGGTTGCAATTGCAAACCACGTTTAGTTGGGGTAATTCGAAAAAACCGTTGTGAAAGGTGTGGTATCTAGTGGAATGAAAAGAGACAATACGAGGTAAGAAATACATTTATTAGGCGAAACACATGCTTACAATACGAACATTGCATCTCAGATCGGAGTGCAACAAGTGATTGTCACGAGAATTGGTCGAAGTTGTGGCAGCATAGGTTATGGCACAGCCGAACCGAAGGATTGTCGGATGAGTCCAAACAAATCCGGTGTGCTAGCGATGTCAGCTGTAGCGACGAGATTTGTACCGTGAGATGCTCCATTGTAACCACCGATGTCTACTATACAAGCAATTTCACGTTGTTCTGGAAGAAGAAATTCAAACGAATGAGGCCCGAGAAGCGTGGAGGCCAATCAACAGGTCCACTGCTTCCAGTCCGCTTCCGAGATATGCAGCACACCGCACTCGAAAAATGTGTTGGTGCACCATTGGAAAGGAGCCACAAGTTCTGGTGCACAGTGTTCGGTACTTCCTGAAGCAATCGTGGAAGAAGTGGGAAATTGCATACGCATTCTATAACCCAATCCCCTCATTCGTTTGGCCATTTCCCCTCGTATGGCTCATTGTCCTACCAATGGCTATTATCATCGCTATTTGGTAAACGTTTTTTGTGAGCCCATGTTTTTTTGTTGATTTGTCGTCCCCATGCTGTCTACTATCATTTCTTGAATTTTTTGGTCTAATTCGACAACACTATGTATAAGCATCTAATTTTTCCCAAGTTAAATGTTGATAGAAATGTAGATTCAGTAACGTAATCATTAATAAAAAAAAGTATGTGTGTCTATTAATCTTAAATAGTATTTAGGGAAACATAACAACAAAATACATATGCATGTGCCAATATTAAGGTATCTGACTACGTTCGGAACCGTGATTTTAAAAAAAGCGCATAAATGGATACTTTTCGAGTTATTTAGTGCCACTTAGATTAGAATACATGTATAAAATTGTTTTAAGGACATTTGGACAAAAAATATCTTTTAAATACAATATTTCGTAAAAAAATTAACTTAGAATAACCTTTTTCAAAATGTTCTCCTTTTGTGAAAAAAAAAATGCTTCTATTATAACAATATTTTCCCTGTATATAGCTCAGATCTCTGTACAGGGGCTCAACAATGATTTTTGAAAAATTCACATTATTTTCAGAGTTACAACCAATTGGAATAATTATGGGCATTTTTTATTAAAATGTTTTTCCTCTGTTGTCGTAAAACATAGATAAACCCAATTCTAAGTTATATATTTCAAAAATTCTAGTTGAGCCTCTGTACAGAGGTCTGAGCTATAGACAGGCAAAATATTATTATAATATAAAAATTTTTCGCAGAAGGAGAATATTTTGAAAATGGGTCATTCTATGTTCATTTTTTGCCAAAATATTGTACTTAAATAATTTTTTATAGTAATGCTATTCTTAAGATAATTTAATATACATTTTCTAATCTAAGTGACACTAAATATCATAAATAGTATCCATTTATACGCTTTTGCAAAATCACGGTTCCGAACGTAGTCGGATACCTTAAACAGTTTGGACCTTTAGACTTATGAATTTATTCATAGCTGGAAGATAAATTGAGAAGAAAAAAAAAAATTTAAATACTTGATTTTTTTTTTCATTCTTATATTTATTAAGGCTGAAAATCCGAATTCCCAGAAATAAGATGTAGAACGTTGTAACAATATTTTTAAAGCTGTTTTGGCTATTATCCGATAATTGCCAGTAATTTTAAATTTTAATCCAAAATGAATTAATCGAGTGATTCTTCTGAGTGTTTTATAATTAAATCTCGACTATTAAAGAGTGAAAAAGTTTATCTTTTTCTCTTCATTCAGAGTTAATTTGTACGAAAATGTATCCGTTATCACAAATGAATTACGAGCCCAATCGAATTTTCTTTTATGTCTATCTATCCACGAAAAGATAAATTAAATATATCATTCATACCCTTAGTTTATTTCTATAAAATGGCCCAATATTCAGTTCCGGATTTTATCTATTTTTAGCGTAGGTACAAGTAATAATTTTAAGAAAAATTTGGCGGCACACAAAAGTGCTGCAACATAGTTTTTGAGAATCACTGCTCTAGAGAGCTCAAATCAAATTTTTCGACTTTATTCAGACTTTACACATACAGTGAAATACGTTTAAGGTATCCAATTACTTGCGACAACTTTTTTTTTTTAAAAAATAGATATATGGGTATTTTTTGTGAATTTTAGATTTATTTAGTATATTTTAAGGAAAAAAAATCCTAAAATTGAAAACAGAAAAAAAAAAATTATTATTAAAATGGGAAAAACTGGTGAAAATGTACAAAAAATTACATAAACGGGGCCCACTCTGTACAAATATCTTATGAACAAATTCTCAATTTTCCAACTATGATGTGTTACTTTGTTATTCATGTTTGAAATGACCTTCAGGATAAAAGACATTTTAGATTCTACAAAAACTAGAGCAATTTATCTTGGTGATTATATGAAATTCCTAATAAAACAATGATTATATTCACATAAGGGACTGTATATTTTGAAATAAAACAGTGATGGATAAATCTGAAGGTCGAAACACTTCTACTGTTGTACAAAATATACACAAAAAATTTCAGCAGATTATTTTCAAAACTTTCGGAGCAATCGCTGTCCCTGTTTGAGCTTTTTGAAAAAAACACATTTCGAGTAAAATGCATTTTAAAGTTTGACATATTGT
>BMAV01016644.1:23164-34808 GCA_019973955.1 Trichonephila inaurata madagascariensis | reverse complement strand
TGCCACAATTTAAGCGTGCAGTATTTATATATTAAGCATTATACAAACACTTGAATTAAAATTAAGTTGTTTCGTTTCAGTCCTCTACTCCTGAAAGTAAACTCTAGTAAATAACTCTCAGTAACTTAAATTTCAATTCAAATAATTTGAAAAATGTGCTATTCTAAATGTTGTCACATTCGAGTTTTCTTACATCAAACTAAAAAGATCAAAAATTTTAAGCATTTTACGATAGCATTAAATTGATTTGCATGTATCGTATACTATTCTTATAACCGTTAGAATAGTAAGATGTTCATAATACATATTATGAAGATTATATAAATTCCTGAGCTGTAGTGGTGATGATGAGTATATTATATCGAGAATTCTCCTTTAAAATGTTTTCGATGTGAAGAAGGAGAGCATCAGATACACAAAAGTAAGTGTCGATTTCGAATAAATGTAGTCAAAGTTATGTTACTTCCTTCCTTACTTCCTCAGTGGCTCGACAGCCCAGGGTGGGATTTGGTCTTTTAAAGAAGCCTTTTCCTGGCCAGTCTTCTTACTGCTGGTGTTCTCCAATTCTTAGTTCTCAAAACTAGATCTTTTTCTAGGCCATCAATCCATCTAAAATTTGGCTTGCCCTTTCTTTGAGTGTCAATTAGTTGGGCAATGAAGACTTATTTAGAGGTGCGCTTTTCACTCACTCTGATAACGTGACCTGCCCATTTAATTAGTTGTATTTTAATGAAGTTACCAATGTCAGATTCTCTTTATATGATTGATAGATCTCGAAACTTGATCTTTTTCGCCACGTTCCATTTTCCTGAATTCTTTCAAAAATAAATCTTAAAATCTTCCTTTCGTAGATACTTATCATGTTCTCGTCTATTCGAGACATGGACCAAGTTTCCCATGCAGAAATTAATACTGATCTTCAAACACTTTTATACAATAGAATCTTTCTTTTTCTTTTAATTAAATTCGATTTCATATATTTTCGTATTCCATTAAGACATCTCAGGTTTATGTTACACATTAATAATTTCAGATGATTCTACGAGACTGGAAAAAAAATTAGAAGTTCTCTCTCAAAATGTTTCAATAAATTCAAGATTAAAATATTTTTTTCCGTATACATTCTGATATATACAGCACTGAATTAGCACTTATTTCACAAGTAAAGCAAGTAGTAGTTCAAATAATAAATAAAATATATTCATTTATATGTTATTTTCGGAAAATTAAACTTGATATGGGTTGCACCACTGTTCTTCATTTTTCTACTTACCAGAAGTCGAAGAGCTTAGGCGTAACTTAATTTGTGGTAGCAAGGCGAGTTGATATAAAATACAGCAAATTCAACTTCCTTCCCCTTCAAAAAAAATTACCCTCATTTCTAAATCACGTGATTCAAGCCCTGATAACGAGAACCCTTCCTTTTTGTGCACTTATTTCTTTTTTGTTGCTTCTTTCTTTCTTTGCAATCCTCCTTTTAAGACGGATATAATCGTTTAAGTGCCTCAGCGAAAGCTAGTGGTTTAAATTAAGAATCCATGACTAATTCTGTTTATTAGGCCGCTGGGAAGTAGCGGGGTTCTCTTTTTTCCCCTTTTTCTATTTTTCCACCCCTAGACACCAACATTCAGGGGTGAGAAAGTGACTATTTCTTGCAGTTACGGCTTATCTATCCCTTGGGGGCTTCAAACATTCATCACATTTTGTTTCCTTTGTAAGTACTTGGCTGCCACCCCTATGGTCTGTGGGGAACCCTTACTACTGCCCTGGTACAATCAGAATTTTTATTTATACATGGCCCGCTCTGTTTCTTGTTCTCTTTTGTTTTACTCAGTTTTTTGTATTTTGTGTGGTAGCTGTTATGTCCTGTCTTAAGTAGATTTTTTTTTTTTGTTTTTTGTTTCCCGTTCTTTATTATTTTTGTTTTTGTGTGTTGGAAAGCGTTTTGCTTAGTATTTTTAATCATCTAATGAAGATCGAGCATTTTATTTAGAAATAAATGTAAAGAGAGGTTTGTTTATAATTAGTTGGAGCGTATTTTACTTAATTAAGTAAACAATTCTCATAATTCACTGGAATAGTCAAGAAAAATGGAAGACGATTACATAATTTTGCGCAAAGCGTTATGTTAAAAATCTTATGCAATATTGATTAATATAATTAGAAAAAATTGAATTATGCATGACTGTCTAACACATTTTTTTAAAAAATTTAAATTATTAATGGATGTTAGTTATATTTTAGAAAAATAATTTAAAATAATTCTACAAATTTCTGCATCAATATCGAACTAATATCACTTGTATCCTTTAAATGATTTAAAAAATATCGAAATATTTGACAAATTGGAATTTTTTTAAGATATAGGACTACATATTAAGAGCCGATATTACATATATAAATTACCTAAAGAATTTGAAATCTTAGCTGAATCTGTTTCTTTAATTAAGCTACAATACGTAAAAAAAAATTGAAGCCATTTAATATATATATATATTACATATTACTTAGAATCAATACTAAGCGTAACTTTTAATTGTATTACTTGTGGAGAAAACCAGGTTGCGATCAGATCAGTGGGGCACATTCTAAAGGGGGATTTACAATCTAAAAAATGCGTAAATTAAAGAGCCGAGGGGTAATTTCTATCACAAAAGTTAAAAATGTGTTGTTTAATGGGGGCTTGAAACCCAAACCCTCTTTGTGCACGCCATTAAATCAGATATCGGCAGGGTAGTATGAACAGGAGCACGGTCTTGTTGAAACAACAATGGACCTTGTTGGAACTGTTGCTACAATGTACACAGCGCGAGCTTGTTCAAAATATCGAGATAGGAATCTGTTTTAAGAATTATTTGTACAAGAACCAAATGATTCAGACCAAACCATTAAAAACTTCTTTAAACACTTATCCTTATGCATCCAAATTTAGCTTGCAGAACCATTCATATTTCTTTTATTCAAATGACTGGATAAGTTCGAGTAATTTTTTTTTTTTAATATAATTTTGTTGTATGACAATCCCTCATGTCGTGTCTTCGTTGTATTGAAATATAGATGGCATTTCATTACAGGGAAAATTCTTATTTTTTAATTTTCTTACGTTCCACAAAACAAGGGATCACTTAATAAAAAAAACACACATCTATTAAAGTAGTTATAGAAAATAATCTTAAATATACTAAAGAAGGGAAACAGGCATTCCCTGACTCCACGTATACACATCTCCCTTCGGGGGTGATCCAGGGCCGAAGAGCGAGGGAAGAACGAGTTCCCACTTCTCAAAGGAACAAGTGGTGCCCCCTGGCTGTCGCTAATCGTCAAGGGAGGTAGAGTTTAAATTTAGTTGTTACAGTTGAATGTTATTTATTGCTTCCGACAGAGAAAAGAATAGATAATAATCTTTAATATTTCGTCAAGGATACATTTTTAGGCATACATTTACTAAATTGAGGCTCTGTGATCAAGTGGTAGCGTACTGCGCTTCCACACCACCGTTCCGGGTTCCATTCCCAGGCTGGGCAAGGTTGACTCAGCCTTTTTACCCTACTAAAGTGGGTCGATAAATGAGTACCGAACTTGCTTGGGAATTTAAACACTAGGGGTCTCGCTTCAGATGACCATCTGATCGGGGCATCTGCTCATGCTCCTTAGCGTTCAATAGTCACGTATACTGGGATGGTCATAGTAATCCCTGGTCCTTATAGGCTGTTGCACCACTGAGTTTGAGTTTTTGAGTATTTACTAAATTAATACAATAAATCATCGAAGACAATTGCAGTACTGAGGCAGTATAATGTATAAAGTCATGGTGATTGGTAAGGAATTCTTTACTTAGATCACATTTTAGAAGGTTGCTCTAATAGTTATCTTTTCCATCAAGCAATCCTTTGTAGATAATCCTGTTTATTGTATGTGTAGATACTCACAAAGATACATATTTTAAACAGCATTTGGCATAGAAAACACACACAGCACAAAAAGACCTACGCGTGTTACATTATGACCTAGAAGAAAGAGAGCTTTTTGAGTTTCTTGAGGCTTTTTATATACAGCGGGGCAACATGAAATATAGATCGTTGGAGAAACAGGCTGGAGTACCTAGACCTGTCGGTCTCTAACCTCCTATCAGGTGATTTTCATATGGCTTTAAACAGTTTTACCATTTTCTCAGTGTAATAAAAATATTAGAATAAAATAAAATATTACTATAAATATCATAAATATTACTGCATAAAATATTACTATCTAATAAAATTAAGATTACTTGGATGTGAAAAAATAAATTAATAATGAAAAAGAGCTTTAAAAATTTAGAAAAAACAGTGAAATTAAACTAAAAAAGCGGGCGGAGTTAGCCTAGACAATACGGATGCAGCAAAAACTGTAGATCTTAAGCTCGGGAAAATTATCATAAAACGTGAGTCGAAGTCAGAAAACGAAAAGGGAATGATTTGAATGGCCGATACAAGAGTTCGGCTTAGGGGGTATAAGTAGTTTTGAAAAGATGAACATCCAATCAGAGAGCGCCAGCATTTAAACAGTGTTGAAGTGCAGGACTTGGATGAAAAAATAAGAGAAATATAAAATATGAAAAAAATTAATTAAAGTCTGGGTTGACCAGAATATCTCTTGGTCTTCTCACAGAAAAATTGGAAAGATAAGAGGGGATTTCATTTATGCAACATGAAATATTATAATCCGTGTGATTTCCGTAGACGTACCCTGCTGTTGGGGTGGAAAGATATCGTAAGATAGAAAATTATGTAAGTGTGTGTGTGTGTAATTTTAAAACGCAGAGCTGTTAATTTTTAAGATACACTGTTACGATGAATCTGGTTAGGCGGGTAGCTAGGAATTAACTATTTACCTGAGAGTCAACAGGGGAAGTAAGGACTATTCCTAATTAAAATTTGTTTAAATAAAATTAAATGGAATTATTGCATATTCAGGTATTCAATTACGAGTTATAGTTTTAATATGGAAAAAGAGGAATTAACAGTCATTTAAATTTTGCTGTCAATAAAACGTAAATAATAAAATGATTGTATAAAGGAGGAAAAAATATCCGAGTTCTTAGAAGATGACTGATTTATAACCTAATATTAAGACATTCTATTGTCTGTATTGTATTGCCACACATTGTATTATTTCTAAAATCAGATACGCGTACACCAGAAAATACGCAAGAGAAATCAACCCGATTGATATATAGAGGTACACATGAAGTGAGTATTTCTTATAATTATTCTCATTTTAGGATAACGTGGTCAGATAATTTGGTGACCACTGGTCATTTTAAAATTTTATAGACTCGCAATGAATGAGTTTTATAAGATGAACAGAGATATACCTTGGAATAAAAAAAAATCATGACATAACTTTTTAAAGAAATTAAAATAACAGTTGAACATGTTTATCGATTTTCAAATTGAAATTAAATCATATAAATTCAAGGCAAGAGTGACTTGCTTCATGGTAATCTTCACATAAAATGGATTGTAAAAACCACAAATGAGATTTTTGATTTTTAAAGCTGTGATAATTTTATTACAGAAATCTAGTGAGTCAATTAATAGTGTATTTTATGCAATCTATTTTCTTTGACAAACAAAAGAGTATGCCCTTATTTTTTTCTGTTTTATAATTCACACATTTGTCACTAAAAATTCTTTTTTGTTTTATTTCAACAAAAAATTTAAATAAAGTAATTCGGAGAGAGAGATGTTCGTATAAAAATATAAAAAATGAGTTTTCACAAACAAGTTATAATAATTTAATCTCATACACCTGATTTCATCCAAGAAATATCTCACTAAATTAATTCATTTAACAACACCAACAGAGGTGATTTTATATCATTTTCATTCCATATTTTAATATAACCTCCAAAGTTTGAAAATGTTCTAAAACATTGCTCATAAACACAGAGCACACCTACATTTCCTTCCTCCAGTAAACTGTTAAATAACATAATACTCCCGAAAAAACTTTTGCTTAAGAACGTAAATAAACAATTTAAAAATATTAACCATGGTAAAATATATTTCATCTACCATTCAAGCATAAAGTCACGTCGTGTAAACAAACAGTAGAGCATAAATATAATCTTGTAGGAAAGGAGAAAACTGAGTTCTCCTCCCTTTTTCACAATCTTTGAGATTTTCAGCATACAAAAAGCATCCAAATCTCCCCTGGGAAAAGTTACCAAGAAAAGGTGGAGAATTCCCTTTTTTCAGAATACGGGCATGTCGGCGTTATCACCACCATTCGATTGCTATTCTTACTGATAGCCTCGAGCGGAAAACACCGGATATATATATATATATATATATATATAGATTAGGTATATACTTTCCCTGTCCCATTTTAACCAAGTGGAAGAAAAAAATGGACTTTTATCCATGTCCTTTGGCTATGAGTTGATGCCCCTCTTTTTTTCTTAGCGGAAGTGCTTGAGTAGTAATAGCTCTTTCTGATACATTACGCGATTTCACTTGCTTCCCTTTTATTTCGTCTTTTGTATGAGCAACAGATATGTATTCGAAATGCATTTGATTTAATGATTACGTAAATAAAGGAAGATTGCTCTTTCTATGGACATTGCTAAGAACTTACAAAATCGTTTGTTATCAACGACGATAATTGTTCCCTTAGTTAAGTTAAAGAAGGTTTTATTTTAGGTTTCAAGCAAGCCCGATGTGGATGGTACTGCAGAAGAATCCTTTGTATCAACACTATGTATTGTTGAAAGTAGAAGACGATTTCAATTTTTCTTGGCTGTATATGAAGCAATTGTTGTATCTTTTTAAAACTAAACATATAGGTGTAAACTTATCTATTCTTTAAATTGAAAAGTTATGGAATTTCCTTTTTTATTTTCTCTTATTGTTCCATCAATGGCTGTTTTCTCTTTCAAAAGTTCATCTGAAAGTGGATAAGTTGTGTACCAGTTGTCTGCTTCAAAATTACGTTCTTCCCAAATGTTTTTGTGTGTCTACATATAAATCATTCATTTTCAACACTGTCTCTATGTCCTAAATCTGAATCGATTTCAGTGAAGGTATCATACTTGCTTTTATACTCTTCATCATTTGATTCTTCCTCATCATCACCACAAAGAGACTTTCTTCATCCAAAAATATTGTTGTACCATATCTCTCTATTAAATACTGTATCTATTAAATTACTTAAATACCATATTTCTTCATCACATCTACAATAATGTTTCATAGCAAAATAAAGATTTAAAGAGTTCTCATGCAGTCAGAATTGTAACGGTGTTTCACGCGCAGGGTATGACATACCTGAAAAGGTGGTATACAAAAATATATGCTTAGAATTCGCCAACAAGCTAAGGCCCCTCAAAGGATATGACCTTAAAGTCAACTACATGAGAAACTACCCATTTTCATAAAAGGCTTTAGAAGGAGCGTTGGGAAAAGTCAGACGGTGGGTACAACATACCCTGCTCTAGAAACGCCGGGGCAATCTCTTAATTGCCGAGAAAAAGTTGCGTGCTTCGCTTCCCAGGGCCATTTTTCTCACGAAGATTCGCGTACTTATGCGGTGTATTGGAGAAACGTAAAAGTAAAACATTCTCTGAAAGAATTAAACCCTTCACAAACACTTTCAAAATCATTTTATTGCAATTCAAAGCATTCAGAAAAGTTTAAAAGATAGTAGTACAATTCTAAGGACAACACATCGGAAAGACGTATATATACGCTAGGGGTACTTAACGCACCCGCTGAGCGAAGTTAAGGGTTAAGTGTTTAATAATAATATACTAAGAGCACAAATGTTCTTATCAAAAGCTTATCAGAATCAAATTCTTTCACAAACTAGATTTCCCCATTCTAGTAATATATCAAATGTTACCACATATTTCAACTAAAGCAGCTATGCCAATACTTCAATATTTCCATCATCTTTTAAAATATAAATGTAACTCTGTAATACATTAATTCTTGAAATATGCAATATCTAACTGAAATATGACTTCATGATGGATATAAAAAGCAAGACATATTTATTGCAATGCTATTAAATGTTACGATTTATCATAAAATGTTGCTATTATATCATTTGCTATTTATATATTTTAGGTAAAATTCTTATCTGTATGGAATGAAATAATCGTATTTATAAAGGACTATTTCATATCATAAATTCACTTTATTTTGGAATGTTTTGTTATGTTGTATGAAATAACATATATAATGATACTGTCTTAAGCAATACGCATAAAATACACATTTTTTTATGAACTTACATTTAGGAAGAAACAACACAAAAAATATAAAATTTAGATATGTTAGATCTAGTTTAGTAGTACATAGTTTGATGGGAAGTTATCAAGTTATTAAATCATTTTCATAAATATAATTAAGTAGTTAATGTTTTGTTTATTTTTAAAAAAAAATTCTTATTAATAGCTTTACACGAATTCTGGACATAAAAAATAAAGTTTATTTAAGTTCTTTCGTATATTAACATGGTTAACTTAAGTAATTAATGTAGATATATAAGAAGTGAAATTGATAGAGCATATTAAACTTGAAATTACATTGTAAAGTTAACAGGAGGAAAACATCCCAATTGAAAAACAAAAAAGTGTCGTATATGTAAATAATATGTAATTATAGTCAATACAAATACTTTATACTATACATTTAAGAAACCTCGAACTCTATCAAATCAGTTTCTGAAGTACATGTCTTTGGTTTCCTAATGGTTTTAATATATTTGTTAAACGTGCAATAGTTAAAATGTACAAAGATGTTCCAAACATAATTAGTTCTAATTTTATTTAAAAAAAATGTGTATTAATGAAAAGTCGAAAGAGTATAATTTTGTTTAACGAATTAACAATTATCTCTCAAATCTACTTTAAGTTTTCGGCGTTAGTGTGCTTCACAAATTCCAATAGCTCAAATGAGGTGGATACCAGTTTAGACTAGCTCAACTGTAGAGAATAGCTCAAAAGTTTGATTAATAATACATTAAAATCTGAAACGTAGATAAATGCGATATTAAGTATTACATATTCCTTTCAAAATAAATAAGAATAGACAGATTACTTCAACATAACAGACTTTTGTTTCCAATACAATACTTTCCAATTCAAAGTTAATTAGAGAAAGAATTATGCACGATGTTACCGAATTCGACCAACAAATTCATAGGGGAGATAGTAGGCATCATGGTAACAACAAATCACCATAGATAATGGGATTGCAAATTACGTTTAGTCGGAGTAATTCCCAGAAACAGATATTATAGGTGTGATATCGAACGGAATGAAAATGGTCAAAAAGAGATAAGAGATACATTTATTAGACATAATTCCTATTTACAGCGGACAATGCATCACAGATCGACGTCAGAAATGCAACAACAAGTGATAGTCACATGAACTGTTATAAGTTGCGGCCGTGTAGGTCCCAGTACAGACGACACCAACGAACAACAAATTGTCAGACTCGTATAAGTAAATCCGGTAGACTGAGGATGTCAGCTGAAGCAAAAACAATCCGTGCCATAAGATCCATCCCTTTAGCTGCTGGCATTCCATACAAAGTGATTGCAGATGGTTCCAGAAGAAGAAATCCAAGGGATTAAAATTCAAGAAGCGTGGAAGTCAAGCAAGAGGTCTGCCATATCCTATCCATTTCCCGGGATATGTTACATGGAGGTGTATACGCACCGCAATCGAAAAATGTGCTGGAGTACCATCGTGTATAGGTTGTACATTCTGGTGCGCAATGACCGGTACACTCTGTGATATGGTCGCTCTTTTGTGACCATATCTTTGATTGTCAGCGTGAATTAGAGGTGTGAGATTCTCAAAATGAATAGACGTTTTAAAATTCTTAATATGACTTTATTAAGAATATAACTTAAACCTCTAATAATTTAGATAAATTTATATAAGTGAGAATCTAATAAACCAAACACACAGCGATAGTTAAACCGAATTGCGTAATTTAGACCACTTTATCTAAATAATTATATTATCCGCCTACTCTCAATTCTGATAATATTACAAGTCCTAATATCAAATAATCAGCCCTGCCTTAATCCAAACTAAGATTCTATCACGGTACGGAAACACCTGGGCACGCGTGCAATGGTATGCACCTTGTAACAATGGCTCGATATCTCGGTAACTTTACGATAGGCCGTCGATTCACACTCGTATCTCTTCCAAACATAACTTTCCCTAAATTGCCATACTGCTTACTGAAACTTCTGTTTCTTTAAAAGCTATCTTCTTTGCATTTCATAATCGCATTTCGCTTCTTGGATTTTGGTTGGAAAAGAGTTGCCATTAATCTTGGCCGTCAAAAAACCCAGAGGTTATGTTACAGAAAAGACGCGTGAGCCCGTCACAACTCTGCAACTAATTTCAGAAATAGGAACTTTGCAAACGCTTAGGTTTCTTTTATTCTACCACGGTGCTCCATATATCCACGTTTGTTTGACTATTCTCCTTATCTGGTTCATAGTGATAGGTTAGACTTCTACACGATAGATAGAGACACCACCTATCTCCACCTCCACAATTTAGTCATGAGCTGGAAGGGAGGGAAATATTCTCCAGCAACCTGCACCAGCGGTTTCTGCTGCGGCCACCCACAAGACTTTCAGACCCACTTTTTTAAAAAGCACGTACTCCGTGTGTACTCGGAGGGTATTTGGTGACATAAAGCATCAAACCCAAGCCCTCCGGTCTGGAGTCTAAGTATTGTACATATTGCTTTAAGTGGAGTAAGCTCTAATACTAGGCTACCCATTTTCATCAACTAAACGTGGCTTACGACCCCATTTTCTATGGTGATTTGCCATCCCTTTGCTGCCTTATATTAAGCCTCTCGAATTCGGCAACACCCTGGATAGATAAATTCCCCTACTGTATAAGTCGGATATTTCTTTCCTTCTATTTGAAATTATTTATAATATACTTTCAAGATATTACTGGATTCCATCTACTGAGAGGAAAATCGACGATGTAAACAAAATGAAAAAAAAATACGAAAAGGGTTTTACTACCTTACGGAAAGTTATTACATCCCAAGCATTTCCTTTTATGAAAAAGGCAAGACATTAACTAGTAACCTATGCATATAAGGAAAAAGTCAATTTTTTCTATACGAGACATGGGGATAAATATATATGCATAGTTAAACTGCACATATATGCTATTTCTAAGTTTTCCCGCTTAGGGCTACCCATAGCAACAGCAATCGCAGACAACGATAAAACCCTTATGACCGGATCAAATTCATTTTTTCGTCGGATTTTTGTAAAGGACAAATGCACCCTCTTTTTATTGAAACAAGTAATACATAAAAAAAAGTTAAAGTTAATTCCTATTTAGATCAACAAAGAAAAAAATATTTTAGTTACATTTTATTAAATAATTACAATCAATACAAATATGTATATGCATATGACAGAATCACACTTTTAAGAGGCAAAATGAAAATCGATTTTCTTTGCAATTTTCCACTTTTCTTTCTATATGGGGTGTTGAACGATTATTTTTGTTTGTTACTATTTATTCAATAATTAAATTGAATCATTCCAATAAAATAGTATGGTAAAAATAAATCATATTCTCAGAAATTAATCCATAGCG
>BMAV01016643.1:128515-139810 GCA_019973955.1 Trichonephila inaurata madagascariensis | reverse complement strand
CCCCCCCCCCCCCCCGGACAAAAATGGAAAATGCCGCCCTTCTTTCGAAAGCAAAGAATTATAATTTAAAATTTTTCACATAGATTCACACCCATAAACCTAGAATAACGAATAAAATGGCAGCTTAACTAAATATATATATATATATAATTTTAAGTCGTACAAAATAATTCCAAATTAAGGTCTCATAATTATCTGTTATTATTTCAGAAGAGTAAAATGTAAAAGAAGAAATTGTCCATTCCAGCAGGCCAATTTCTTCAAAAAAGAGTTAACTGATGGTGGGGATCACAAGCGTTTATTTTAACTTATAGTAACTACACCCAAAACTAAAACAAAACGTCTTCTGTGGCTCTCCACCAAAAATTTATTGCCCCTATCATCTTTTGAATAGCTGACACCAAACTTCGTATGGGTGAAAGAAATGTCCATTGTGATTCCACTCCAAGATGGGGAGAAAGATATTAGTGAAAGATGTGTAAAAATATCAAATTTCATTATTTAAGATATACTGTTGCCTCGAACCCTTCAAGTTTCAACATAAAAGAAAACTGACATTAAACATACAGAGTACAAAATAAAGAAAAGAAAATACATTAAATAAAATACCAAATTCACACCGAATAATATTTCAGAATATATATAAAATATATCAAATATTCTGTAACAACAACACATATATATATAACTTCAAATTCGATCCAAATGCCGCCCTTAAAATTGGCCGCCCTGGGTAGGGGTCCTGTTTTTCCGGCCCTAGAGCCGCCCCTGCTGCCTGCGATATCAGCCAAGTGGCAAGTGGCATATAGATTTACAGAGTACCTGTCCCTAAAGCGATATCAGCCACTATTACACTAGATCTAACGATTTAGTTCGGTTTCTGCTGCCTCCTCATGCCCTTGCCTTCACACTGGGTGGAGAGGAGATGAATGTCCAATTTTTGGTCAGCTGCAATGTGCAGTATCGTTTGTGTGGCATTATTTTGGTTCCTCTTATTCTTCGTGCCATCCCAATAGTTAAGGCCCAGTGGTCGAGTGGTAGCGTATCGCGCTTCCACTCCACAGGACTGGGTTCTATTCCCGGGCTGGGCAAGGTCTACTCAGCCTTTCATCCCTACTGCAGTGAGTCGATAAATGAGTACCAAGCTTGCTTGGGGACTTAAACATTGGGGCCTCGCTTCAGACTGACCACCTGATCGGGACATCTGCTGTGATATGGTTGTTCTATGGTGACCATATCTTTGATTGTCAGCGTGAATTAGAGGTGAAATGTCAAATTGAATAGACATTTTAAAATTCTTAATATGATTTTATTAAGAATAACTTAAATCTCTAATAATTTAGATAAATTTTAATAAGTGAGAATCTAATAAACCAAACACACAGCAATAGTTAAACCTGATCGCGTAACTTAGACCACTTATCTAAATAATTATATTATCCGCCTACTTTCAATTCTGATAATATTACAAGTCCTAATATCAAATAATCAGTCCTACCTTAATCCAAAATAAGATTCTATCACGGTTCGAGATGTCTGGGCGTACGTGCAATGGTATGCACCTTGTATCAATGGCTGAATATCCCGGTAACTTTTTGATAGGCCGTCAATTCACACTCGTATCTCTTCTAAACATAACTTTACCCTAAATTGCCATTCTGCTTACTGAAACTTCTGTTCTTTTAAAAGCTACCTTATTTGCATTTCACTTCTTAGATTTAGGTTGGAAAAGATTTGCCATTAATCTTGGCCGTTAAAGAACCCAGAGGTTATGTTACAGAAAAGACGCGTGAGCCCGTCACACTGCTCATGCACCTCAACGCCCAATGGTCACATATACTGGGATGGACACAGTAGGCCCTGGCCCTCATAGGTTGTTGCGCCACTGAGTTTAAGTTTATCCCAATAGTTATTCATATTGTTACGGGTCTATCCGCGAACATCTCACTAATCCTCTTGGGGGAAATTTACTTCTTTTAAATGTTGCTCCATTGAAAACTTTCTCCCGAAGAAGATACGGTTTATGTAAGTTAAGGTTTTATATTTAGTCATTAACTTTTAGGTACGAAGAGAGAGAAAGGTTGGAGTTAGATGATAGAAGTTAGTGATTAGCATAATGTAGTGGAAAGCTAGTCGAGCGTGGCTTGACGATTAATTTAAGACTATTAATTGACGATTTAGTCGATTAGTTATATTTGAATAATATCGACCTGAGATCGAATAGCTGAGAAAAGTAATTACGATAATTCAAACTGTAAGTAATCAAAGAGTTCTAAGTGTAAGTTAATTAAATCATTATAAATTATTAAGTATCTTTTTTCTGCCATGTAGTTGCTCTTATACTTTATATTAGTGTGCATTTCCTACCCTGGGTTGTTGAAATTTAGTAAAGGAATAATAAACTAGAATTGTTCTGACTATGATCTTTATTCTAACTCCCAAACACTAATGAACGGGGTGGACCATTCATTACAATATATACAAACTCAAATTCAGTGGTGCAACAGCCCATGAGGGCTAGGGTCTATTGTGCCCATCCCAGTATACATGACCATTAGGCGCTGAGATGCATGAGCAGATGTCCCGATCAGGTGGTCAGTCTGAAGCTAGATTCCCAGTGTTTAAGTCCCCATGTTGTAAATTAAATTCTTTAATATAGATGGCGCTGCAAGTCAGCAAAGAGTATATATACTTTGTTTGGCTTGTAGAGGTGGGGTTCTGTTTACGTAATGTTCTTTGTGTAATGTCTTCTATGTGTTTCGTCCAATAAACAAATTAACAAAAGATGGACTTGGACAAATTACTGGAATCATAAGTATTGAATATGATCGCCTAACTAACCCATGGAATTTAGGATTTAAGAAAACTACATTATTTGGTGCCCCACGTTGGGCACCAAACCCCAAGCAAGCTTGGTAACCATTTATCGACCTACTGCAGTAGGGATGAAAGGTTGAGTTGACCTTACCCATCCCGGAAATAGAACCCGGACCTGTGGTGTGGAAGCGTGATACGCTACCACTCGACCACAGGGCCTCCATTACAATATATAGAAACTGTTTTAATATATAGTCCCTTTTAAAGAGACAATTTTTATTTTCCACTTAGCATTTCCTTCCCCACCCCCTTTTTTTGGTGATCTGAAAGAATTAATATTTCAGCTACTTCATATTGTTATCCAATACACAATTTATGACATATTTATAATGCCAATGAAATATCCCGTTTCTTTGTACTGTTGTGTTGTTGTTGTTTATGCCACCTGATCGACAGTTATATCAGATCAAGGCCCACGAAATTCACCATGGCAAGGGGCTAGTTGTATACCTGTCGTTAGCCGTAGCTTTGAGCACCATACAAGTGACAGTATGATTTGGCTCGGTTTCACCCCAATTATACGGGAGAACACGCTAAAATGGTCAGGGAGCTCCCATCTCTCTTCCCCTTCCACCAACCTTACGAGAGAACTTGAGGCACGATGGTTGTTTAGAGTACGGTACTATACGTTTACAAACATCCATGCCTTCTCCGGGATTCGAATCCAGGCCCTAAAGTACAGGAGTCAGCATCACTAACCACTATACGAGTGAGATTAATTAAATAAAATAATATATATATAAATTCTTTTATACTCAGGCTGAAATCTGCTAAGAAATAATTCGTGTGTTCTATTTCAGAATATGTGGTTACATCAATTCAAGATTTTCAAATTTTTATTGGAAGTTTTTTTCCCAATTTTTATTATTAGAAAAGTATACCTAAAAGAAATGCACATTATGGTTATGTTTTTATCAAGAATCTAATTTTTTAAACTGTTTGACATGGGAAGTAATATCAGATTATTTTATTTGGATTATTTACTTTAAATATGAGCATTTAGAAATCATTATTTTAATATTTCATTTTAGCTGAATTGTTATCTATTTAAAGGCTACACAGTTCCCCACAAATCTCAAATATACCAAAAAAAAATTTTTTTTTTTTTTTTGCATTTTCTTGTGGCCCATTATATCATTGTGCAGCTTGCCACCAAATTTCAGATCTGATAACAAATTAGTTTTTCAGATATTTGAAGTTTTCTGAGCTTAGGCTTTAGTTTCTATTTCTTTTAAAAGCATTTTTTCTTTCTAGAATTGAACTAATTAAAAATATTTTTGAGTACAATCAACTCTTTCAGTGTAAAATGGTTTTTAATTTCAATTTTCCTAAAGTTACTTAATTTCTCATAGTTACTTAATTCAGATTGACTTCAAGGCCAATTTTTGTTTTAAAAAATAGTTTATGTAATTTTGAAGCTTTGTCATCAATTTTTTCCAGTTGAGCAAGTGCCATGGCCAAAACATTCTCAGGTTGCTGTGAGAAACAATATTTTGAAGGGATAGACTACTACTGTGTGAAAATGATAAATCTAAAATCGTCCTCAGTTGATACTGCAATTAGACTTCCGAATACAAGTATTCTGAATGCAAGTTTGCAGATAAAACTGAATATATTTCCATCCTGTACCAAACTCCATTATAGCAAACATACTGTAGTACTGTATTATAGTATTTTAAAGTCGTGCAACAATTACTCAAATTTGCTAAACTGTCCCAATTTAAAACTCAAAAAAATTAAACTTTATGTACAAACCTGGCGATTTTTAGCTTAAGTTAACAGCATTATTATTCTGTACATAAATGCTTTGTTTCAAAACTTTTGTGAAAATATTGGGTTAAGATTAAGCAGAATAGCCTGTCGTCTTAACAAATGCTATCAATATTATTGGAAAATATATTTTGAATTAGAAAAAATGTTTTCTGTCATATTTAATTAAAGCAATGTTTTGATGTAGAAAATACACTGGGGGAAATAACATATTAAAAAATTAGAGCTTTACGGGTATTATAAGTTTTTGTTTTATGCCTTTACAAACTTTAAATGCGTTTTTCTCAGACTTTTATTTTGAAGATGTAAGTGTTTTCTAATCCCTAAGGCTTTTATTCTATTAAAGATAGAATCTTGAAATTTTTTGTATGTACTTCCAAACGCGTATGCTCTATAAAAGTTAGTATGAATTTAGGTTTTTTTTTAAAAATGCTAAAGTTAATAATTAAAAAAAATTCGTGTTTTTTCCAGGTTTAGCTAGATTTTCAAATCCATACTAACTTTTGTTTATAATAATTTAAGAAACATTAATAAAAAAAACTTAATATGTCTAAAAAATTTTAAAAATTGAGCGTTTTATTTTACAAGGTTTTGAAGAAACTTCAAAAATTCCTAATTTTTTAAAATTGTAAAATAATGGCTGGTCAAACTGACTTTTTACTCGCAAAGTCAGCTTAGTAATATAATCTAAATATAAAACATAAATTATTTTTACTGTTACTGTCCATTACTAAAACATTTTTTTGAAAATGGGTACTGTGTAGCCTTGAAGATATTTTGAAATCCTTTACAAAAATTATAAGATATCAATAGTTTTACTGGTAATCATAAATCATAGTACCATCAGGGGCGTAGTTACCGCCGTATCAACGATACGGGGTCCCCTAGCTACAGGGGCCCCAATATATGTAACTATTGTACCCTTAACAGGGCTTTCATTTCTAAAAATGGGCCCCGAAGGAGTTTTGATACGGAGCCCCCTCAGAACTTTATATGAATATCAAGTATTCACAATAAATAATTTTAAAACACAAAATGTCGGAGCAAAAGAATAAATATTATGCTTGTCAAATTATTGTATCGAAGTTCCGAAGCATGATCATTTCAAGATTTTTAAAAACAATTTACAACCAAGGAAGATAAAGAAACCAGATGATTTCATTTTTCCTCTTTTCGTTTGAAAATAGTATAAAAATAAGAAAAATTCTTAAATGGCGGCACTTTGTTTAAATTATTCCTCAATTAAATTATTCCTATTATTTCCTCAATCCAGAGCTAGAGTTATTTGAACTCCAGAACGTCTTATTTTAAATACAACAAAAAATCTCTTATGATTTTTAGTACAGTTAATTTGCATACATTATGCATTAGTTTTGAAAGTAATTCTCTGGAGGCACGATTTTCATGAGGAAATTCTTATAAATAAGGTAAAAAAACTCGGTTCGATTTTTTTTAAATATCACGCTCTTTGACAGCTTGAGGTTTTTAAGCGTCAAGTGACGAGGGTGACACCTCAGCTTGTCGCGATTCGTCGGTCGCGGGTGTAAGAAGGTTCGAGGAAGAAACAGACATGATCTTAGAATCACTACTTTTATATTCAACTTTTTACACTAGAAAAATGCACTTTAATAACTAAACCCGAGGAGCAATAAGAATTATTAATCCGAAGTTATTTACCAAATCTATATATATATGGAAACACTTATCTGGCTTAATCTCTTGTACGTGCCGACTTGCAACCAGCTAACTCGTTCAGCTGCAAAGTGGAAGTCTTTCACTGTTCCGTGGATCCTTCCTTTAGATTTAATCTTACAAATTGCGACCACCAATAGGATTTCCGCTTAGGATCAATTGTTTTTTTTTCTCGCCTTCTCAACGACTGGCACTTAAATAGAAGTTGCATTTACATGAAACCAAGTCCTCTCTACGGAAAGCAGTTTTCACACTAATATCACCGTTAAAAAGAGTATTTTCCCCAATAGGATAAGAAATGCCGGAATAGAACCGTTACAAACTGACACTCCACTCTCCAAACTTATCCACCAGGACCACGTAAGGACTTTGATCCGCGACAGTGTGCATCAGCCCCTTTATTTGGCGGGTTTTTAATGGTTCCAGGACTTGAACTCACGACTCACCAGCCACGTGTTCATGACCATGACCACTCGGTTACCCAAAAAATTCGAATGAAACTTAATGAAAAATTCCTATTTGTAACAATTCTCGCTCTAAAATGATTCTATACGATTCTATTGTATGTGAGGAATCCAGTTTCATAAATAACTTTTTTCCTAGCATAACTAAAAAGCTTCTTACTGTATTACAAAGGCCAGCCAACTCCCAACATATGAGGGATAAGAACACAAAAATATAGAAAATGAGTTTATTTCAAGGGAGAATTGTATTTTAGTTTTTGCATTTCAATGAGTTTTTAAGTTTCCCTTTCATTTACATATATTACCGGATATATTAACCTTGACATTTTGAGAAACAAGATCTTGACTGCCCAAGTCATTTAATACGTCATAAAGAGATTTTCTGTATCATTTTTACGATTACCTAAAAAATATTTTCCGTTTTACAAATTCTGTGTTCTATGTAACAGATGTTTTGGATAACCTTTTGTTTTGTGTCTGCTTTGAGAGTTGCTGTTCTTTAAATAATTTATTGTCTAATTGATCTCTTAGATTTTAGGTTGAATATTTATTCTAATTTCTTCTATGACTTTTTTTTTGTAGGTTTTTTAAATTAATTTATATGAAAAATTTCATAAAATGTCTAGAACTTATGATTTTTTTTATTTCAGGTTATTTGGATTATTTATAATTTTATTTGTTACACATACGTACAATTGTGGTAATGTTTACGACTATTTTATTGAAAATTGCATGATTTTCAACGAATTTGTGATTTCCTATTGATATAACATTGTACTTGGGTTTTTATTACCTGCTGTTGCTCATTTTAAATAATTATAGAAATTATACCAACATTTTCATAGGCCTATAAAGTTATGCCCATATTTTTTTTTCCTTTTAAAATTGCTGTTTATAATTTCTCGTGTAAACTTTGATTGCTTTTATTGTTGCATTATTTACTGATAACAGAATTTTAAATGATTAATGGTTTTATTTTGAAAAAAGGACAGAAAAATTAATACAGAAAAAGAATAGAAGTTGCTATTGTCAGTACATGTATTAATTTCCGAAATGAATTATACATTTAGTTCAATATACACGCACAGAATGCGCAAAATAATAATACTTAAATATGTTTAAATTAACATTATTGGGTTAATTGTCTGAATCAGTGAATTCTGATACACAAGGAGTTTTTTGGTTAATAACTAAAACATGCTTTTTGCAAAGTATATTGGCATGAATGTTTGTATTGCAACATCCAGTAGTTCAATAGCAAACAAAAAATTTCAACTCGAAAGTTCTTTTCGCTCTTGATACACACTTTCACATTCTTCTTTCTCCACCCCCCACCCCAAAAAAATCCCCGTTTACATGGACGAAAATACCCGGCAAAATACAGGTAGACCTCTCTAGACGGTTTATACGACGAGTCGGTATTTTACTGGTTCGAAAAGGAATTTTGAAATTCGGACCCGCTTTGGAGCAGGGGGAGCTTTTTACCCCCATTGCCTTGACAGGGCAAATGGGGGTAAAAAGCCAGTTCGTTTTCTAATTTTCCCATGATGCCATACGACCGAGATTCATTTCTTCAAGTATATTTGTAGAATCTGCTCGTTGGACGACAAAAAAAAAATTAAAAAAACGGATATTAAAAGTGAAATGTTAAGTTAAAAATAAACTAATAAAAACAAGAATGCGAAAAAAATTTAGAGATTTTACTTATTTATACAATTTGACAATGCATAACAAATGGAAATATCTTTTAATAGTACATAAAAGTAGTGCCGGTTTATCCACTGGGCCCGGATAAGCTGGATTTAACCAGATTTTTGGTAATAAATTTCGATCTGCTAGTGCCAAGGGACCGAAATGAACTTACACCGCCACTGCATAAAAGTATATTCTAATGGATGAAAAACTTACACTCAAATTAAACAGTAACATTGAAATAACCATTTTTAACTTCATAATATATAAATCATGCATTTAAAATTTTACCTTCAAAAGTTTTATGCCTGCATGTCTTTGTGTATACAAGAAAAGTAATAAACACGAATGCAAAACAAATGCAGAGATTTTATTTATTTTTTTGACAATGTCGGATAAGTTGAAAATATTTGTAACTTTATATAAAAATATTCCAATGAATTAAATTTTCAATATTACTGTACAATTAGCTTGTGTTAAGTTTAAGTTATAGTTTTTATCTTTATGATAAATAGATTATAAATTTAAAATTTTACTGTCATAAGTTGTAAATCTGCATCTCTTTGCGTAACCAAAGTAAGAAACTAGAATGCGAAATAAATCAATTTCTTTTTTTGACAATATCTAATAAATTCTAAATATGTTTGTAATAAAAAACCTTGTATAAAAACATTCCAATGTATTAAATCTTAAGCTTACACACAAACAAATTTTAAAGGAATAGTAAGTTTACCATATTTAGCGACAAAAAAATAATTATTATAAATAAATCAAAAAAATTATAATTTTGAAAATTTACTATCAAATTTTCTACTTCCCTCATTTTTTAGCACAATAGAAAAAAAATACATATTTGTGAGTCCAGGATCTGATTGTACATTATTAATTTTGTTTGGTCCTCCATTGCAAAAAACAAACAAAAAATACGTGAAGCAACGAGGCTTCTGAACAGTGCCGAATTACTCATTAGGCGCAGTAGGCGATTGTCTATGAGCCCCCCAAAATTGAGAAAAACAAATTTTTAGCTATATTTTATTGCAAGAGTTAATTTTTAATTATAGATCCAAATAAATAATTATTGTTCAGTTATATATTTTTTTAATTTGCTATTTTATTTGTGCAATGAAATCTATTCCTGAAATGTTGTGTAATAAAATTATTAGGCTACAGGACCCCGAGAATTCGACTGCCTAGGGGCCTTTATGTCGCTTAATCCAACAGGTGTTGAAAGATGTTACTGGAGCACCTGATCTCCGAAGAGGTCTTTATCTCCTGTCTTGAGACTATAGGGTTGACTTTGTAAAAACTTGGTTTGCCCTTGTAAACAGTTAAAGAGTAATTGCAATTAATAGAACTGCCTGTAGAGAATTTAAAAACATATCAGTGTGGCGGTAGGGGTGGGGAGCTGGAAGCGTCTAGCACTAAAAGAGCGGCACTCCCGACCAATCGGGAGGCGGCTACTCTCCTTGGGGCTCTCTCCTCCAACACTGCTCTAAATTATTAATGTTCTCTTTTTATATATAAATTTTTATTCAAATTCTAAATGCTTCTTTAAATTTTTAATATTCCTTTTAAAATGGGCAATGGTATAACTCTTCACAATCATCTTTAAATTCCAGGATAGGAGATTAGAGTCCGACAGGACTAAGTGCTCCAAAAATATACCCCAACGGAACACTGCTCCTGAATAAGGCAATAGCGAAGATTCTGGACGATAATCGAATTCAACATTATGGGGGTTTCCATGGTTATACTGTATAGTCACGTGATCAACCAACCAATCACCATATGTAAATGGACCGAAAAAAAATACCGGTAAAAAAAAGCTGGCTTTTCTCTGCAACCCCAATTCGGTGGGAATTTGCGGGTTTGTACGTAAACAAGGTTCGTCGCCAGTGGAAGGGTCATGCTCAAGTACAGATTTGGGGGGGGGGGAGTAAGTTGGAACGGAATGAAGCGCAGTTCCCCAACTTGCTGGGGGAGTCGGGATAGGATTATTTTATACCAGGGGGTGGCCAACCTGTGGCATGGCTGAGTTGTAACAGTTGCAGTCTAAGACTTTTTGAAAAATCAAAAAGTTTGAAACGATAATAATCAATACCAATTTTTTTACAGTTTTGTTGAAATGCGGTTGTCTCACACAAAAAAAAACATCAAAAATTGTTTTAAAAATACACTTAACTGAGAATTATGGTAGGAAATTTTGTAACAGAAAATACTCCTCCATTTCTGTATGCACTGGCTTTCCAAAGGAAGTGCACTCATGAGATTTTGGAATTCGAGGGACCATGTTTTTAAAAATATTTGGAAGAAACTGCCCAGTGAGGGTCTGCTACTTAAGACTGAAGATTGGTTATGGGATTTAGCTTTTCTTACCGGTACTATGAGACATTTAAACAACTTAAATTTAAGATTATAAGGAATACGTCATACTTTTTTTTATCTTAATTGATCATATATGTCTTCTTTTGTGAAAAAACTTTTGCTTTCTTTTGTCTCGATTTTGGAGAAGAAAAAAATAGTTCCTGCATTAATGTGAAGTGTATTATCTACCATAGTTAATAATGCTCCGAGCTATGATAGGTTTAAGACTTTAATATCCATTTTGCAGGATTCATTCGGAGCTAGATTTGACGATTTTCAAGATGATTTTAAAAAATGCTGATCTTTTCATGCTTCTTTTTTCCTAATTTCTCCGCAAGACTTGCATAAAAAATGTTCTGTTTGCGTGAAAAATCCATAATAAGCTTAAAAGTAACATTTTTTTTACCTTTTCATATATATATATATATATATATAT
>BMAV01016643.1:0-79950 GCA_019973955.1 Trichonephila inaurata madagascariensis | reverse complement strand
CCTGATACAATGCTTTTATTGTACCCGCACCAACTTTCTTCTCCCATAGGGCACAAAGCATGTTGCGGATTTTCATCTGTCGACAGTTTGTGGAAATATATTGCCCAGATGGATTTGGACATATCTGCGACTGATTTTCCAACATTTCTTATGTCTAGGCCATAATATTTTTGCAGCAGAAGAATTTCAGCATCTGTCAGCCTTCCTCGTCCAGATATTGGTTTGTTGTCTGTCAGCTTGGTGGATTTTAAATTGTTCTTTAGGGCTCTCAGACTTGCTCCCATCCTCTTTTGGACGTGGCCGATGCACTCTAGTTTTTCAACAGGAAATTATCACCGTATATGTTTGATTCTTGAACTTTTAGGAACCCCTTCGAATCTCCATCTCCAAGGTACTGGAACATACCGAACATTGTAATTTGGTAAGGAGCTACTGAAAATCCGCAATGCTCCTTCACTCTCCATTCCCGCACTAAATCCATGATAGTTTACCTGGCAATTATCACAGGTTTTGTTCGTATTTTTGCATTCAAAGCAATATTTTGATAGGCACTCAAAATCAATATCTTTTCCATTATCGAGAGAAGTTGCCGTTACAACTCCATTCTTCGAAGAGTGTCATCTTTTCTGCCAGGTCCCATCAAGAGCAATTGCTATGTTCTTACTGTGTTCATTTTCAATGACAGCTTCATTAACGCTGTTAACCATTGAACGAGGTGAAACAGTTTCCAACGCTTTAAAAATTGGCGTATACAGTCTTTCAAATTTAGCTGGAGGAGGAGGTAAGTTCATCAGTGCACAAAATATCTGAGCTGCACTTTTGCCAATTCCAATGCACCTCATGCCATAAACAAACCTCAAATTTACTTCATATCCATATGACACGGTATTTGAAGTCATTGAAGAATGACCAGAACCACAATACTTACAAGTTGCTGACACACTGGTAGCAAGGCCTTTGCGACTACTTTTATTTTCAGCAACATCAAAGCAGAAAGATCTATCACAATATCTGCATTTTGCAAATATTGTTGAAAATATCATTAAACATATTTAAGTCAATAATAACATACCTGCTTTGAGTTTCAACTGAAAAATTATCTTCATAGTCCTTTAAAGATACTTCACTCTTCTCAATTTTCTTTTTAGATGTACTGACATCAACTCGTTCACTCTCAGCATTTACTGAAGTATTTTTACGAATTAAACGACGTTTGACTTGCCCAAACTTTGAGGCATTGCAGATATTTAAAATTCTAGCAAATTGCAAACAAATTGAATGTTTAACAAAAAAAAGTATAAATTAGCAGTCAAAATACAAAGTTCGTAACTCACGTGTTTGTAACTCAAGCACGAGAAATCAAAACGTTTAAAATTCCCACACACAGCTTGGGTATAAACAAGATTGAGTTGAGTAGTTATAGTCCTTCTCAAACCACAAGAATAAAATAAATAAATCAGATTAAGTGATATAAAAACACCAATCTACATAAAAACATGCTTCGGTCAGCTGTAAGATAGGCGTGGCAATTGACGTGCGGTAACGTAAACAACAGGCGTGACAGCTGTTGCTTACATTTTAAAACCGCAATTACTCGGATATTAAGCTTTAAACCTATACATGTTATACATTTTTGGAATCAGCATTAAATCTACTTTTTTTTAAGAGGAAAATTGAAAAATCGATTTTTTTCAAGGGTTAGAACGTCTCTGGTTTCTTAATAGGACGGCTGAAAGTTTTGCGCATGCGCAACAGGTCACTCTTTTCAAGGTTTCAGTTGACGAGTTTTGCACATGCGCGATGAGAAAGGTTACTTTTTTCGCGGTTTTTGAAAGAAAAGAAATTTTTCTGTTTTATGTACTGTCATTATTAGAGTGCAAGACAACTGATTCTTCATTCTTAAAGATTGATTTATTGAAAAACAGTGGAATAAAAAACCTCACAAATTCTGAAATATATATTTTTTTTATAGTGTGTTTTCTTTTTGAATGATTTTATACAGTGAATGTCAATTTTTCTACAACCTTCTTACCTTTTTTTATTCTTATGCATTTTTAATTCGTCACAATTCTGTATGATGTTTGTTTTTTTTACAAAACTACGAAACTTTGCTTGTAAATAAATGAATTTATAAAAAAGGTTTATTGATTATTAAATCATATTTTAGAAAATTACTTTGCATTTTAAAAAATAAAATAATTACTGTAATTATATAAATATTTATATTATACTTCATAAATATAATTATTAACTTTTTGTAAATTTTGTAAGAAAAAAAAAACATTAAATAATATTTTATATTAAAATTAGTTACAAAAAGTTTTATAAAATGATATACAATACGTTATAAAAGAGATATTATATAAATTATTATTATAATACATAAAATTATATATTGTTAAAATAATGAATATGTTAGTTTTGTATAACATATATACTTTTTTTTTAAGTAAGATACGTGTTTACATAATTTACTAAACACAGTGGAATGAAAAAGGTTAAAATTAAAATAAAATATCAAAATGTTTTTATCAGATCGGTTTTTTTTCAGTACATGTATATATATATATATATCTAGGCTTTCCCCCATACTGTTTTTTTTTCCTAACTTATATATATTTATATGTTTAATCAAACATTTAAACATTCAGAAAAAAGCAATCGTTTCAATAGCTATCTGTAAATTTTTCTTTTATTTATTACTTATAGAAATTTAATTTTAATAAATATGAATATTTTTTTAAAAGGATTATTTCATTACTAAATGAATTCTTTATTAATTAAAAAGAACATCGTCTATTATTTTGGATCAAAATACATTTTAGAGACATTTTTAAGCGAACTATATGTAACGATTGATTGATTGATTCATGAAAATCTTAAATCTATTTTATTATTTTAGATTCTTATAGAAACTATTATTAAAAAATGGTGAAAGTTTTTTGAGAATCAGAATCGTTTTGAGAATTAGAATCAGAATCGTTTTCTTTTTATTGCTTCGCATTAATTATTTTTTAACTCTAATATTGTTTTTTATAAACCATACATCGAAATTTGAAGCTATGTCTTATCTGTGAGGGGGAGGAGAAGATAGAACAATAATTTTACACTAAAATAACCCGTGTTATGCCGGGCTAGAGAGGGGAAAGAAACTTGTCTTCAATCAAAACTAAGTGGAATGGAACAAATTTCGAAAAAGGGAAATTTTTTGACATAATTTTAGAAATCACTCACATTGTGCGCGTACAAACACACACAGAACTGCTGGTGTCATGAGGGAAAGAGAAAGCCCGTGACACGCCGGGCCATGCAGCTAGTATATATATATTAAGTATGAAAATGCAGGTGTGTTACAGTTTACTCAAGGTGAATAAAACGAATACAAGAGTTCCACATCTCATATAATCCCAAATACGCTTCTGTTCTTGTTGTAAAGCAAGATAATTGACAAAGAAATCTTGATTGGAATATTTTCGATACTAACATGGCGTGACATGACTGAACATGATGAGGAACAGAATTAATAGAGCAGTTTTCTTCACCGTTATAATTAAGAATATTTAGCAATTCACTAATATATATATATATATATATATATGTTAATCTAGGCGAACCTTTATGAATCAACGTGCCATTTTTCCTAAAGAAATGTTTAATGAAGTATAGACGTGTGTGTGTGTATACCGTCAAATAAATTTTGACCTGTGTTTGTTGGGAAAAACATAAAATTAAATATTAACGTCTCAAAACTCTTTTTTTAACTTCGAAAAAATACATTTTGTTCTGTAGAGTAGTAAATGTTTTAGTTATCGTGTAATTCAAATTAAAGTATCATTAGTGTGACTTCTGTTGCAAATTATCTAGATGACAAATAACTTACATCAGAATTGTGAGGTGTTAATTTTAACAGAGAGAGAACACATACTGAATTGGAGTCATCTGCCAAACGGTTTCTAAGCGAGTCTAATGATGTTGTTCTCTGAAAATAATGATTCACAAGCATAGGTTGACGAAAATAGGGTTAAAATAACATGAGCCAGCTTTTTCAAACAGTATCTGGAATCAAATTCCATGCTTCCAAAATTTCATTACTAGCATTTTTATTTATTGGGTATAAAGAGAGGAAAGTTCTGTCGTTTTTGAACACGGTCACTTTTGTGACGACCTTTGGATTAAAAGTCTAACGCGCTATCCATTGCCCTACAGGGACACTACGAGAGATTTTCCTTTTTATATATGGTGGTGGACTATTTTTTTGTTTGCTACTGTTTTTTTTATTAAATTTAATTAGTAAATTAATATTTTAAAAACTGTATTAACGTCAAGTGTCATCCACTATAAGTTTAAAAAAATGCATTTGAACTTGAGTGGATGAATAAAAAGTATTTTAATAACAATAGAAAATTTAAGTAAGATATGTATTATATTATATATATATTATACAGGGTGTCCAGTCTTAATGTGACCCAATAGCTAATTTCCGAACCGTTCGGTTTAGATATATACTTCCAATTTATAAAAAATGTTTTAAAAAGGGTAAAGAATGTTTTTACGTGCTTTCCGAACCAAAAAACCCATTTAGAAAAAGTTACAAAAATTAAATTTTTATACGGTCCCCAGGTCATATCACTTAGATTTAGGAAAATATGCAGTACACAAAAGCAAAGTAAACATAAAAAGTTTCATTTTATTGCGATTAAAACTGACGGAGTTATGCCTACATAAAGTTCAAGCATCTGAATTGCTTAGAAAAGGGGGTCGTATATAAATTGAGTTTAGAGAACAGTAATTCACTATCTACAGAAAGAGCAAAAGAAAAACATCATGGCAATTTTAAAACATCGTAGTAAACATCATAGTTTGACAATTTGTATTGCTGTATGACAAAAAATAAAAGTTAAATTAAAGAAATACAACTTGTACAGAAAAGATTAAAACAGCTTGTTTTAACAAATAACTGCAAAAAAAAAAAAACAGGATTTGCCGTTCAAATTATAGCATAATGTGGAATGATGCGCCAATCATGAATCACAGGGGCTTTATTATATCCGAATGACTAAATTAACTTTAATAATGTTGAAAATGACTGCCTTCCGCAGAAATGCAGTACCGAACCCGCGTTAAAAACTCCGCCTGTAGCTTCTGCAACATATTTGTTGTCACAGACATGCATGCCATGCTGATTCGATTGAGTAAATCGTATTTACTCGTGGATTCACGTTCGTACACTTTGCTTTTTAGAAAGCCGAAGAGAAAGAAATCCAGAGGAGACTTAGTTCGGATGCTCGCGGGGGCCACGCTTGTTGACCTTCGTAGCCGATTATTTGAGTGCCAAATGTCTGCGTCAAAAATGTAAATGGTTGCGCAAATTTGTGTGTGGGTGCACCATCATACTGGTACCACATGCGTGACAAATCTCGTAAGGAAACTTCATCTTCTAAAAAATCGGCTAACAGTCCTGATAAAATTCCCGTGTATGATTCTGATGTTAAAGGTCCATCGAAATACATTGGGTTAATTAAGGTGCTCTTCCATATTCCACAACATACATTCACCGACCAACGCACTTGGTGGCGATTCGGTCGTACAAGATGTGAGTTTTCGAGGGATCAATAATGCGTATTCTGTGTATTAATAGTGCCTTGCCTTGAGAACTGGCATTCATCCGACCACAAAACTTCATTCAAAAAATCTGGATTTTCATCCAGTGTGTTTAACACGAAATTGCAAAAATCAAAACGATGCTCCTGGTCTCCGGGCATTAGTTCCTGCGCCAGAACTGGACGATATCCTTATGCACCGTACGTATGTTATATGTTCCACATCGTTGATTTTGAGTAGGAACAAGCATTGCTAACATCCCGGACACTACTTTCAGGATGAGTCAGAACATATCCTAGAACATCCTCAGCGGGTATCCGCAAGCTTGAAGGTGTGGCACGAGACAAGGGAATATGTCTGATACCTCCCGGTTTTATACAAGCGTTGAACAGCACGGGCAATTAATTGTACAATAAGATAGTTATCTTCGACTAGGAAATTTAATCGCATAAAGTCTTGCCGCCTCTCTCTTATTTCGATTACACTGCCCAAACAACAGTACCATTTCGCAGTATTCTTCATTTGTATACATCTCGTTCTCCCGTACTAGAATTCGTAATATTAGAATACGACTGTATGCAATTGCAAGCGATTACACAACAGATTTTTAAAGTTCTCCATGATCAGTAACGCAGCAAATCAATTTGAAGCAGCTGCAAATAAGTCTATTTTCTTTTTGGAACTGCTTTTAAAATGTTTTCTTCCTCCAAAATATTTTAATTTTGTCTACGTTTTGCATGTACACAGAATAAATTTTATTTCTTTAGTTCTCAATTATTGTAATATTAACGTTAAATTTAAAAACGATTTACATCAGTGACGTGCAAGAGCGAAAGTTTCATGGCAGAGTTCCAATTAATTTCACATTGGAGACGGCCCCTTACTAGCTTCTTGAAAATGGCCGACTAAATGCATGAAATGTATGATTTTCAAAGTTCCATAGGCAGTTTTTATCGTAATAAAATGAAACATTTTGGGTTTACTTTGTTTTTGCATACTGCATCTTTTCCTAAATATATGTGATAGGACCTGGGGACCGTATAAAAATTTAATTTTTGTAACTTTTTTCTAAATTGGTTTTTTGGTTCGGAAAGCACGTAAAAACATTCTTTACCTTTTTTAAAGCATTTTTCAAATTGGAAGTACATATCTAAACCGAACGGTTCGGGAATTAGCTGTTGGGTCACATTAAGGCTGGACACCCTGTATATATATATATAGAGGGATAAGAGAGAGAGAAACTGTATATAATAGGAATTTAAAAAGAATTCAGTAATAACTCAACAAAGTTATACAATTATATAAATATCATGCCTCCCTTTATTCTAGGGGTGACCAACTTTTTTTGAGATGGGTGCCGCAAATCTGATTATAAAAAAAAAAATCATGTGTTTCTCCAACAAACAAAAAAATATGAAAAGGTGCAAAAAATGTTACTTTTTTAGGCTTAACGTGAGATTTTTACATTAATAGCACCTTTTTTATGCTAGTCTTAAGTAGTGGAAATTTAAAAATAATATAATAAATATATATAAGGCAAAAGTACAAACTTAGGTATTTTTGTTAAACTTAGTACTATTTCACAGTCAGTTAGTTACTCCTTTTTATTTTATACCTAACCTATCTTTTAAATTGGAAGTTATTTTTTTTTTACCAAGTCTTCTATATTAAGATAAGCTATTAAGAACAAACAAACAAAACAGCTTGTTTTTAGGTAGCAAAAATAGTTAGTTTTAGGTGCATATTATATTGAGCTATGTTTTGATTTTATTATATTCATGATAGAAAATATTTGTTCACAAACATGTTGATCCAAACCTTCAACTATATCTGACAGCCAAATCGTACGAGCTTAGAAAATTGCTTGTGTTTGTACAAATTTCCGAAATTCAATATAATTCGGATCATTTGCAGTTGAAATAAGTTCGTTATACTTGCTTTTCAATTTAATATCGTGCTGTAGGTCAGTAATTTTGATTAGGATTTCAGGTTGGTAACAATTAACATCTTGCAGAGAAATTGAAAAAGAGCAGCACTTTTTTTTTATCTTAAAAATCATCAAACTTAATATTGAATGAGTCCTACAAAATGGCTTTTAAAGTCTTTTCATAGTTCGGAGCATTTATTAACTTTCGTAGGTAGTTCTGGCATTTATGTGAATGTGTCAATCTTTTTTTTTTCTTTCGCCAAAATCGAGACAATAAAAAGCAAAAGTTTTTCGCAAAAGAAGAAAAATGACTAACTAGGGTAGGAAAAATACAATCGTTTCTCTGTAATCGTAAATTATTGAAAGGTTCCATAATGTCGATCTTTCGAGTACACTTGTTTTGGAAAGTCAGTGCACACAACAATAAATGAGTATTATCTGTGCATGAAAATTTTTTATTAATTAAGTGTATTTAAAATAAATTTTGTATGTGTTTTTTTTTTTAGACAACCTCATTTCAATAAATCGGAGAATTGTTATTTATTATTATTTTTTTTTTCAAATTTTTAATAAGTTTTCGCGTGCCGCGATTTGGCTACCTCTGCTTTATTCCAATTGATATATGCTCAATATATAATATAGTATATATAAAATATATGTGGTAACGTAAAGCACTATATCACAAGCACTTAAAATGGAAAACTGAGTAGGGACCAAAACCCGGGAAAAGTTCGTGGCTCCTTCGGGGGGGGGGGGTGGTCAGTGATGTGGCTTGTAGAATCAAGCTTGCCTTTGTTGAACCCCCAAACCTTACCCTTGTGTATGCCACTGATATTCATGTAATGATATAGCTCTTAAACTTAATTTACTATTGGTTCACAAAATTTCTGTGTTGTGATATCAACAATTATCATAAAGCATTTCTGAAAATACTATCATTAATAACATACACTGAAGAGCCAAAACATTATGAACATCTACTGAATAACACTACACCATCTTTGGCCTGCTAAACAGTTAAAACTCGCCTTGGCATAGATTCTACAAGTTCTTGGTAGATGACTGCAAACAGGTTGTACCAATTGTCTAAGCAGTGGTCTTGCAGAATCAAGATACTTCGACATAAGGTGTTTGATCTCTTCGCGGACCAGTCAACGTTGGATAATTTTATTGCGGCCTGCTGAGGGGGAGGACGTTGATTGTTTATATTTTAGATTATTTTGATTTAATAATTTTATTGTACTTGTATTTAAACGTGCCTTCAAAATAAAATATAGCTACACCCCAAAAATGAATATAAAGTGATTTAACGAGGAATATACAGTTATTTTCGTAAAAAGTAGCCCAAACCCAAGGAAAATATACCGCACTAAATAAAATGGAAAAAATTTAATGTTTCTTGTGCGGACCAGTAGTATTTGATCCACGGACCGGGGGTTGGAGACCACTGCTGTATAGGTTTTAGATACGGTAATTTAGGTGCTCACACAGGACATTAATTGGAATTCATCATTATACGTTTCGAGCCATTTTAACACATTTCGAGCTTTGTAACATGGGGCATTGTCCTGCTGCAGAATTTGGAAAACAGACGTCATGCAAGGGGGCAAATGATCCGCATCTATGTTCAGATAACCCGCAGCATTAATGGTCTGTTCTACTGCAACTAAGGGTCCTAGAGCCGTCCATGAGAACGTTACCCAGAGCCATCACCAGCCTGTGTATGTCTACTCTTATGGGGAGCTACGTTTCGTCTGGAAGACGATGCACCCAGACACAACGATCAACAAAATGAATGAAAAATCGGGATTCATCTGACTAGACAACTGTTTATCCATGGTCCAGTCTCGATGTTCCCGGGCTCACTGTGGGCGTAGTTAGCAATGGCGCTTGGTCAATATAGGTACACGAGTGCAGTCCCATATTCAACAGTGTCTGCTGAAGTGTGTGTTCCAAAATACTTGCACATGGATCTGCATTGTATTGGGCTGTCATGGTTTAAAATTACGAGGTCCGTCGACAAAAGCCCTTGTGTGTGCAAACTAAAGTCCTCGTATCAACAGTGTAATGTTATTCATTCTCTCACTGGGCTGTCAGCTGAGCCATTGTCTGGCAGTTCTAACCAATTTTGCTTTATCAAGTGGGACACTCTCAAACATAACGTGCTGACGTCCAATAGTTTGGTGTCTACTGCTGGTTTCACCGTAATTTATCTAATTTGCATAAATACTAAAAATGGCAGGTTGCGAACAACCTACTTTTTGTGCTGTTTTGGAGATATTCGTTCCGAATCTTTGGGCCATTCTATCAAATTCTTTTAGATCAGCAGCCTTTCTCATCACTTGCAAAAGTGAGTGTAAGAATGATTCCTTACCTTCTCTAGCAGCAGTTAAATACCATTTTCTCTCTTCATCTCTCATCAGCCCTCCACGTTAACCAGACAATTGAAAAATGTGGGAATGTTCATAAGGCTTTGGCTCGACAATGTATATTAAGAAACTTTCAACTAGAAAAAAATTTACAAGAACTGAAATAAAAAAACTATCTAGAGCAGGTACACACTAGTGCCGCGGAAAGAATTTGTACCCACAAATTCTTGAAGTGTGCCGCCAAATTTTTGTTAAATTCTTAATTATACTTTGACTTAACATTATTTCCCAAATTTAGGTATAAAAAAATTTGATGAGGATTTGTGATAATGGTTACATCTGTATATGAAATAACTTTGAACTAAAAGGAAGAACTAATTTCGTGCTCTGTACAATCGATATTTAATTTCAAACATTCGGAAGAGTCAATTCATTTTGGATTAAAATAAGAGGAGATTATTTCATAATAGCCAAAAAACGTTTAAAAATATTGTTACAATTTTCTATATTTTATTTGCGTGAATTCGGATTTTCAGCATTAACAAATATAAGAATGAAAGAAAGATCGAAGCTTTTAAATGTAAATGACGAAATGAAAGTGGTGTCATTTTTAAGATCAAATATAAACGAAATTATCAAAAATCATCAAGCTCAAATTTCGCATTAAAAGTATTTTTATAATTAATTTGCAATTATTTACTCAATAAACATTTTGTCTTTTTCGTACATATTATTTTATTTAACATTAAAAACTATTATAAACTATTTTACATAATGTATTACAGATAAGTAAAATTCTTTTTAACTTATTTTATCGTTAGTGTGTGCCGACAAATTTTGAAATTGTTAAAAGTGTACCGCAACAAAAAGTTTAGAATCATTGATTTAGCGCAGTGATACCCAAAGTTTTCTATATAGACCCCCAGGGGTCTATGACGGCTTGCAAGGGGTCCACGTCAGTGAAAAAATAATTTAGGGGTTCATGAGGTGTAAATGGGGGTCTACGATAGAGGTTCTCATTAAATCACACCATGACTTTAATTTTAAAAGAAAATGTAATCAAGGGGAAACTAGATTTTATTTATTTAACAAATTTATTTACTAAATTTAATGAGGTTACTTTGCACAGTTACAAGGTGACAGCATATATTTTATTAAAACGAGGACCATCATTTCAGCTTTTTCTTCCTAGAATTAAGTTAAAGGAGTATAATATTGGACGTAGCTAACTTTTCCAATTTCTCATTTTGTCAGACAATTTGCCTAGATAATGTTCTTTGAGCCTACGTTTATTTAAATGCACTCTATTCAGATTTTGAATCTAGGTTTGAGAATGCTTTGACTATGGTAAACAAAAAGATTGGACACTATATAAACCGAAGTAATTCAGTGTTAAACTCGACAAGATTGATGCCAAATGTTGAAATTTTGTTATTGAAGTGCCATATTTAACCCTTCTATTAAAAACATTTTTGCTTGTTTCTCAATTATTTTATGTATTATTAAATTTAAAATTAGTTAACATGTTTTTCTTAAGTTTTAAACATTATATTTCTCTCTACAGTTTTAAACATTATATTCGCTACTTTTAATCTATCAAATTAAGTCGCTCTGTACCAGCTGTCAAAAAGACATTCAAGTTGATCATTGTGCAAAAATTTAATATTGGGTAAGCAGGGGTCTACGCAAAGACGAAAAACATGGCAAGGGGTCTATGAGTCAGAAAAGTTTGGGAACCCCTGGTTTAGAGCATATAAAATAGGCCTACATTGAAATCAACTATGATCAATAACAGTCTGGGGAAAAAAAAAAACGTTGATAAAGAATAATTTTTTTTACAATAAGTATTTGCAACATTTAAAAAATAATTGTAATTCTGTTACTAAGAGTAAACAAATGAGTCGATATAATGATAAATAACTAGTGATAATTGAAATAAATCATATATAGATATAGTATATGTATAAAATAAGTATATGATTTCTAGAAAAACTACACAAAGAATAGATTGTCAGAGGCAAAATTAAAACATGATGCCATGTGATGAAATGTCATATCAACATTGAATTTTAAAGAAATCCAATGAAAAGTATGAGGACATAATTTGAAATAGCATTTCCATCATAAATCGTTTCAACGAGATCTTCATTAACAATGTTAACTGTTCTTCCATTTAAAGCAAAGATGGGTTATTGGGACCATGTGCCAAATGCAATATGTAAAAAAAACCACTCCTTTCTGATTTATGTTGTTGATGATAAAAATAAGGAGCATTATATTTTCACAATATTGACAATCGTTTAATAGCATTTTCTTTGAGTGATACTTTTGGATAGATTCTTCTATTTTGTTACATTGCTCAAACGCATGGTATTTGCCAATAGAGGATTAAAAATGAATAATCTTGTAACGTCGTCAGTGGTTAGTACACAAGAAAATTTGTTACAGCCTCATTTTAAAATTTAAATAGTATTTAATAGCTTCATAAGTTATTAAAATGTTCATTTAAATAGGCCAAGCTGGGCGGACAGTCTTTTTCACTCGAGGTCAATCCTTATTCCGCAAGGCACTCGACAATCCCTTGCTTTTCCGGGCTCCTCTCTAGTTTACTCCATGGTTCTCTGTTTCCATGCAGGGCTCCATCCGTCTCACTCCAGGGCTTTATGTCCCAGTTTCTTTCCGTCCGTTTCTCTTCAAGTCTTTTCAAGTTTTTTTCCTCCTCTCCGTCCAAAATTAACCCCTTTTAAACACCAGGGGCGGGTCCACCATAAGCCCCTCGTCTTCCTCATTGGCAGGCCAAAAAAAAGGTCTGCCCTCGTCTTCCTCATTGGCAGGTAAAAAAAGGTCTGCCCTCGTCCCCGGGCTACTTGCGTCTCCCATTTGCGCGGCAAACACAAACACATTCCTCGTCCGTCTGGAATCCAAGGGCGCCATAATTCTCATCCATTCATCTCACACCTGGGCCTCACAGCCCCACTCTCTATGCACCGACTTGCATACAGGCCTCGCCTATTCAAGACTTTCATACAGGAATGCCTATTGTCATCGGCATTCTTTAGCCATTGTAAATTCCAGACCAGATGTCCGAGGCCAGACAACAAACAATGACCCCATGGCCACCTGCACTTGTCACCCAACATCTGTTTGGGGATGAATAGATAGGGTGACTTCAGATGAATTGACAGGGTGAGGTTCACCCCAATCGAAGACGTCACAATCTTTTCTTTCATCGGAAGGAAATGTTATAGCGACATTTTTTGTTTTTTAGTATAGTATTCCAATAAAAAAGTACAATATTTTGACAAAAAATGAACATAGAAGGACCCATTTTCAAAATATTCTTTTTACGAAAAATGCTTCTATTATAATAATATTTTGCCTGTATACAGTTCAGACCTTTGTACAGAGGCTCAACTAGAATTTTGAAATATATAACTTATATAGAAGTGGGTTAATCCATGTTTTACGACAACAGAGGGGAGAAATTTTAAGAAAAAAACGCCGATAATTATTTCAATTCGTTGTAACTCTGAAAATATGTGAATTTTTCAAAAATCATAGTTGAGCCTCTGTACAGAGGTCTGAGCTATATACAGGCAAAATATTATTACAATAGATGCATTTTTCACAAAAGGAGAACATTTTGAAAAAAGGTTATTCTAAGTTAATTTTTTGCCGAAATATTGCATCTAAATAAATTTTTTTATCAAAATGTCTTTAAAACAATTTTATACATGTATTCTAATCTGAGTGACACTAAATATCTTGAAAATTATCCATTTATGCGCTTTTTTAAAATCACGGTTCCGAACGTAGTCGGATACCTTAAACACTTAAAATAAGATTCAAAAGTAGTTGTATAAAATACTATCAAAGACAAACATCATACACAAAAAGTTGGTAATGTGATTTCTTTTGTCTAGTAATCGAAACCTTAATGTTAGACTGCTAAGAAAGAGGTATAATTCAAATTTCTCCCTATTTCCATCCAATAGTACCCACTTCTAACATGAAAACAGAAGAAAGTGAACTGCAGTGGGTCGTGAACCCTGTCTTTCGCACAAGCATAAGAACAACAATTATTTCTTATTGGGATACATTTCACAACAACATCAGGATAAAAAAGAAAAACATCTTAAGAAGGAAAAAGGGAAAAAAATAATCTTGTTTGTTTGGTTATTGTTATTGCTATGATTATTACTCATGATTTAACTTTTAACTCTTCGGAAGAATAATAAGTTCTTAATTTTGAAACGCGAACAATTTCAGTAGGTTTTTTTTAGTCGAAAGCTTTGTCAAGCTTGAAAGGTTAATTCAAGTCCGCGAAAACCGATTTGACCTATGAAAGTTCTAAGATGATTTTTAATAATTTTTAGCTTAGAAAAACTTTCAGTTGTGGCAGGAAGGGTAAAAAAATAGTTGGCACCCTATAATAAGTCCTTGGTCAATTAATTTTGGTGTATTTTGCGTTTAAGTTAACACCAGCGGATAATACAAAAACTCACACACTTATTAATCTTGAGAACGGCAAGACCCTCTGTGGTTCCTAGCCTCGAAGTAATTGCTCGAAACTGAACCAGTAGGGTTGCCAGATACAACGTAAAATATATACAATGAAATTCTACAGCCCCCTCTGTCGCTACAGTATCCCCCTCCCAGTGTCCACAACTGATACAGGAGGCCTTAAAACAATCAGGTTAGCACTGTCTCTTTGGAAAATGTACTCGGCGACCGGAGCTGGTGGTTTGGGTAGCAGGAACTTCTTGTTATTTAGGAATAAAAAATGGCTTGTTAGAGTCAATTGTGTCAGACAACATGAATGCTGGTTTGACTCTATCGATGGAAACACAAATTTCTTTGCCTTGTTGCTGCAGGGTTATAAGTTTTTCTGATCGTTTAACTACAGAGAAAGGTCCATCATAGGGCAGTTGTTATGGTTTTCTGAGAGCATCATGTCGTAAAAATACACGAGTACATTTTGAGAGTTCTGGGTGTACAAAAACAGTTTTACGTTCGTGTGAAAATGTAGGAACGGGTTTGAGATTATGCTTAGTTTCTTTTAGCTGTTGCACAAACTCAGAAATGTTGTTTGTACCCCTATCTTAGAAAAAATCGCTCGGTAGATGAATGGTTGTACCATACACCAGTTCAGCAGCAGTAGTGTTAATGTCCTTTTTAATGACTGAGCGTAAGCCAAGGAGAACAAAAGGAAGAACTTGTGTCCAACGTGGAGTGGCGTGAGCCATGAGTGTGGGTTTGAGAGATTGATGTGTACGTTCCACAAGACCATTAGATGAAGGGTGTATGGCATGGCTCTTATCTTGCGAATTCCTAAGCACGCACATAATTCATGACTGAGGTGGGACTCAAACTGACATCCCTGGTCTGTTGTAATCAGACTAGGATCCCCAAATCGTGGAATCTACTCACTGATTATGGTTGTTGCCACTGTCTCTGCTGTCGTATCGGAAATAGGATATGCCTCTGGCCAACGAGAAAAACGATCATTGATCGTAAGGCAATAAGAAAATCCTTGGGATGGAGGAAGGGACCAATAATACTCAAATGGAAGTGGTGAAAACGAGCCTCTAGAACAGAGGTTCCCAAACTTTTTTGCTTCATAGACCCCTTGACATGGTTTTCGGTTTGGGGTAGACCCCTACTTATATACCTAATATTAAATTTTTGCTGATTTATCAACTTAAATGTGTTTTTGGCAGCAGGTATAGAACTACTTCCCTTAAAAGATTTAAATTTTTAACTGTAGTGAAGTATAGTGTTTAAAACTTAAGAAATCACATATTAATTAATTAAATAAAAAATTAGTTAATACATAAAATAACTGAGCGACTAACAAATGCTTCTAGTGGGAAGGATGAATCTGGGAATGCAATAACAAATTTTCGATATTTGGCATCAATCTTGTCAGGTTTAACCCTAAATATCTCATCGGTTAATAGTGTCCAGTCCTTTCTTCTTCCTTTTTTGTTTTGGAGATTGGCAAGCACACTGTAACTCCTTCTCAATCGGAAAAACAATTAAAAACTTTCTCCAAGATATTCCATAATATGGAATAAATAACAGCTATATCTTTTTAAAGCTAAAATTATTGACATCCGTTTCTAAACTTCACTTTAAGATATTCGTTAGTGCCTAATTCTTGTAATCTGACTTTTTTTTCAATGTGACCGTATGAATTCATTGTCTACTATGGTATTACGATAGTCAAAACATTTTCAAACCTAGTTTCAAAATCGGAAAAAAGAGCATTTAAATGTTGAACTTAGGTTAAAACTTTTTTTCCTGGTAGATTTTCTGTGACAATTGAGAAACTGGGAAAATGTACGATGTCCACATTATACTCCTTTAGCTTAATTCTGGCAAGAAAGGCTGAAATGTGGTCCTTGTTTTACAAAAAAATTATGCTGTCTTCCCTGTAACTGAAAATTAACATCTCATTCAATTTAGTAAATGAATCTGTTAAATAGGGAAGTCTGGTTTGAACTTGATTAAATTTCCTTTTAAAATAAAAGTCACAATCTGGTTTAATGAGAGCTACTATTGTAGACCCCCATTTACACCTCATGGACCCCTAAATTATTTTTTCGCTGACGTAGACCCCTGGGGGTCTGTATAGACCACTTTGGGAATCACTGATCTAGAGTAATTAACTTAAAACGAAAGCACTGTCACATTGGCGAATCTAAAGTGGGATATTATTTCGCCAAACCGTTGGAAGACGCAACGCGATCCTTAGAACATTAGAAGAATCAGCCCCCCTAGGTGACGTCATGTTTGTAAACAACACAGCAAGCGAGCGGGGTTAGGGAGAAAAAACGGGATGAAAAAAAAAAACCGAAACCACACTTACTACAAAGGAATGCTCGCGAATTGAGAGGCAAATATATCATACAGAAATGAAACAAATGCACATTACACGTAAATAATACTGCATACATTATATTGTGAAAGGTATAAGAAGTTGAAAGACATAGCGAAAGAAATAGAAAGCTGAAGTACATTTACAATGATTATATTGAGGAGTTAAGCGCAAAGTAACTAAGCGTGACTTAAAACGCACTTACTTCTGATTTCCTTCCCATCCAAAACTTTTAAAAATGAATCAATGCGCAGAAGGTTCTCACGTCTGCTTCAGTCAACATTATGGTAGTGATTTGGTCTATTAATTTTAGTGTATTTTGCATTTAAGTTAACACCAGCGGATAATACAAAAACACGCAAATTTATTAATCCCGAGTACTGCAAGAACCCTTTGTGGTTCCTAGCCACAAAGTAACTGCTCGAAACTGAACCAGTAGGGTTGCCAGATACAATATAAAATACAGGCAATGAAATTCTACAGAGCCAGTTGCCACAATAACATTCGAAAAACTGGAGGTGAGGTAACTGAAATTACTTACCTATTGTTCTGCGAGCTGAGGAACTTGCAGAACAATTTACACTATTTAAATCCGAAGGTAAACAAACGTATCTATCTATCTATCTTTCACGAACCGCACGACGCAGAAACTCGTCGAAGGTACCAAAAGTTTGGGAATGATCCGAGGAATCCGTTTTGACCATTTTAATTCCGATATTCCAATTAGTTAAAAAGATATTAGTTAAAAATAAAACGCATAATTAGTGCCATTTTTCACCGCCAGGGGCCAAGTTCAACTTTTTTTCCCCAGACATATTTAAAACGCGATTTAATTTTTTTCATGAGACTCAGACAAAAAATAGTAACAGATTCGGAAAGATCATTTACTTCGCCACGATACGGTATAATTTATTTTACAAAATAATTATATTTTCTATTTCTTACGATTTTTTTAAAAGGGGTCGAAATTGATACGTTTTTATGAGTATGATTTCTAAATCATTCCGCTTGCATTTTCTTTCGCGCTAGTGAAAAAAATATGTTCATGCTTTTCTCTTTTAGAATCAGTCATTTAAAAAATTAAATGTCAAAAACTTTTTTTTACGATTTTTCAAAAAATACTCAAAATCTTATTTAAATACTTAATAACTTCTTTATTTATAAAAATAATCTCACGAGACTCTTTTTCCGTGTGTAGAACAGTATTACCCGTAATCTGTACAAAGATTGATAAAATATCTTAAAAATTACGGGTTTTTTTAGAAAAAAAATTGTGTTTTTCATTTTTTCCCTTTTTTCGAGAAATTTTTTTAAGCATTATTTTTGTTACATTTTTTGTTTAAAAATTACCGTTGTTTGCAATCGATATATGAAGTTCGAACGCATTAACTTAAAAATGAAACCCGAAAAAAATTTAAACTTTAACAAATGCAGCAATGCGAAATTGAATATCTCTTCGTTTTATTTTTAATGTCTTTTCACTACTTTTCCCTGGAGGAATCGCGGCGTGAACGTTAGAGGCGCTTCTTTATAAACGGTAGTTTTTCCTTGAAACCGCCCCATCACTTTTGTATTTGGGGTTTTTTTTGAATCAATATCGATGGGGTTTATATAAAATGAGTTTTTTAAAAAATGGGCCTTTTAAACTTTTAAAAAATTTCTGATTTTAAAAAAAAAATGCCAAAAAAATTTTTTCGAATTTTTAAAAAAAATTCAAATTTTAAGTTTTTTAATAGCTACTTATGAAATTTAAAATTTTTTAAATTCTTCATTTATAAAAAAAATTGTATGAAAAATTTTTCCCCTGTATCGAACTTTTTAAAAAAAAGACCTCAATTTTTAATTTTAACATTTAAAACAAGGTTGTGAAATTTTTTTAAATTTTAAAAAATTTTAAAAGTTTTCAACCCTACCAAATTTTTTTAAAAAAGGGACAGTGAGTGAGTGAATATTAAATTCCCATTGTTCACTTAATGACAGCTGTGATAGCTGAGGGCAAAGGGAATTTTTTGACAATATGTTATGCATTTAAAAAAATCGTGCAACGGCCGGGGGGAAAAAAACCTGTCTTGACAAAGAAAAGAAGAGAAAAAAATTTTGGGGGAATTTTAAGTTGTGCAAATTCCCGGGAAAAGCCCGAGCAAAAGCCGGGCTAAGCGGAGGAGGGGGGAGTTTATTTTTAAAAAAAGTATTGAAGTGCTGGGTTTTGTGAAGGAAAAGGGAAAAATTTTTTAAAGTAGAGATATCCCGTAAAAGCCGGGCCATGCAGCTGAGTTTAAATTTAAATTTTAGTTACCTCGCTTCCCGTTAACATCACTTTTGGGGAAAGTGTTTCCCCCAATTTTTTAATTACATTATTCATAATTGATGTTTTTTCCATATGATTTATTAAAATATAACATAACCTTCAAATCTTGCAACATTTTCCGAACAGTTCCAAATTTTTTTCTCTTTTTGGGAAAAATAATGAATCTCTGCGATTTTGAAAAAATATCTTTTCGAAATCTAGGAAAATTCTAGGGAAAAAAACACCCCTTTTACCGGAAAAATTGTCTAAAAAAATATTAATTTTGGGGAACTATGTTTTAATACCCTTTTTCCTGTTGCCATTCTTTAAAATTTTTTAATTGAAAAAAATTTTTAAAAAAATCTTAGTTTTGAATTGAAATTTTTTAAAAAATTTCTACCATTTAGCTTTGGAAAAAATTTATGTCAAAAACAAACAAAAAAAAAAAAAAAACCCAAATTTTTTTGAAATTCCTAATTATGTTTTTAAAAAATTATCTTTTTTTCAAAAAAAAAAAACGGAAAAATTATTTTTAAAAAATTTTACTGAAGTATAAAGGTAAAGGTTTTTTTCGATATAGAAACAAAATCTTGAGTCTTAAATGTTTAATAGTTTCTGAGAAAAAGTTACAAAAGACATATTGTCGTTATCGTTGCGAGAAGCTTGTTACATACATAAAAAAATAAATGAATTTCAGATTTAACCCCCGCCCCAATGTTCTGGCTGTTTTAGAAATCACTTGTCTAACATATAGATTAATCTTTTAAATGCATAACATATTGTCATGAAAATTCCCTTTGCCCTCTATGTATCACAGCTGTCGAGTAAGTGAACAATGGGACTTTAATATTCACTCACTCACTCACTGTACTTTTAAAAATAGTTGTTATGTTGAAAACAGAAATTTTTATAATTACAAAATTTCACAACTGTATTAAATGTTAAATTAAAATTGAGAGCATTTTTTGAAATGTTCGATACACGGGAAAAAGTTTCATATAATTATTTTTATAAATGAAGAAGTTAGAAAAATTCACCAATGTTTATAATACTGCAGCAATCATAATTTTATAAATTCCAATATCTGTTTTTTAAAATTCCAATATCTTTTTTTTTAAAGTTTTATTTATCTTTAGTGCTCTATTGATTTCTGTGTGTGTCTGTAGTAGAGAATAATTATATATATAGTTTAAAGACCATTTGGGGGCTCAGTTTTAAACTTGTTTTCCCTCTCTCTCTCTCTCCCCTTATAATTTAGATAATACGCTTACTTTATTATACAAAATCTATATACAATTATATAAAATACTATTACACAAACTCATTCAATACTATTATATAAAATATTTTTTTCACATACCCACATAAAGCTATTTTATTTCCACACAACTTTTTTTTTCATCAATAAGGACTAATTGAATTTTTATGTTTTGATACTCGAAAGGATTGTTTACACACACACACAGTTTTCCGAATGATTAGTAATCAAGTAAATAAAGTAAGAACTTTCTTCAAAGCTATTTCTTTTCTTTTGGGGGAACTGTAAAGTATCGATAAAGTTTTCTTAAAACAGGCAATTTAATTTGATGTTTGCTTGAGAGTAAAATTTAAATATTGTTCTTTTTTTTTAAACTCTGTTCTACCTTACAAAATTAAAAGGGTAATATCTTATTCAGTATTTTCTTTTGAAGCAAGGAAAGTTATTTAAATTAATCTATATATATATTTGCAAATAATTGAAAATAATTTTAATAACAAAATTATAATCTTTACTGCTAGGTATTTGTATTAAAGACGAAGAATTTCACTCAAAAATGTTAATATTTATTATGGTATGAAATTAAAAACGATTGAAGTATATTTAATTTCTAATTATCTTTGATCGGAAGAAACACAAACACACATATACACTCGTATTACATGTTTATTTTTTCAATCTGATTTAATAAGGAATGCTTTCACCTTAAACATCAAATAATATTCTCGTTCTACAAAAAATTATACCACACACACACAATTCCGAATGATTTGTATTTTAATTTGGAGCGAAACATTTTTAGGTCATTGATAAATTCACTTACAAAAAAATTTTGAAAATATTTATAATAATCTATAGAAACCAAATTCAATTTTTAAAGAAATTGGGTTTTTTTTCTTCTGACAACTCAGCTACCACCAGGTGAAGGGCTATATAGACTGCTTTTAACTCTGGCGTAGATAGTCCTGATTGTGTCCTGTATCAAGATTCCTCGGGTATCCTCCTTTGGAAAATAAGTAAAATTGATCTCATTAATAAAATTAATTTGAAAATTTCAAAATGTTACTCATGCCGAGGCCCATGTAATTTTTGGGAAAGTATAATATTAGCATTAATGTGTGTGAAAATTAAAACTTTTCTGTCAAACTTATTTCGCTTGAAATGACTTAAAAAAATAAAATACATTTACTTAAGGAAAAGGATTCACGTTGGGAGATGTTGAAATGCCACTGTAAACAAATCTGTATTGCCTAACCGAAAATGAAACATTTGGAAAGACTTTTTTTATGGAGGTTTTGTTCGAAAAGCAATAGTAATTCTACCATAAAGAATAAAATGAATAAGTACAACCATAAATAAATATATTTCTAATAAAAAAATGTAATAATCCTCGAAAAAAGATCAAGAAGCATAAATATTCACATTCAGCGATAGACATATGTCACCCGCTATTTGGAAATTCGCTTAAAAATTGAATTTAAAAAAAAATAAAATCTGAAGTGAAATTGGAAAAAATCTCTTCGAGGTTGACCCTATCATGACCTATAGTTTCAGCGTCCCAAATTGTATACATCTGTGTTACTTGATTTTTGTGGCACATCAAAAACACTATGTTTCTTTTATTAGTATAGATAATATTCATATGTATATTCAACTTTTATTATTTTTTTCCATGCATTTCAATTGAAAACAAAATGTAGTAGTCTTTTTTTGTTTAAAATTTGTAAATGGATTTATGAAATACTTCATGAGCGAAAAATAGATGGAGCTATATTTATATATATATAAAAGGTATTTGTTTTATGCAACACCCCAACACCGGATATTTTAAATAAATCACATCACCCCAACACCGTTCAACCGATCACATGAAAACTGACTTGCAAATGTAATTTTTTTGAAAAGTCTTTTTGTACCCCCTTTTTTGCAGTTCCCCAGGTGGCGCCCGCATACCTTGACCCTTAATCAATCGCCGTTTCCAACATTTCCCATTTTTTATTGAATCGCCATTTAAAAGGGGAAAGGCGTTGTTTAAAAACAAGTTTTAAAGTAAAATAAATACAAAGAAAATTAAAATTAATGTGTTACACATCCAGATATAAATTATTTACTCTATTTAAACGTTCATTACACAAAATGTGTAACAATGTATTACTTTTATTGAGCAGAGATCAGCTTAGGAAGGTGTTTTCAAAAATCATTCCACAAGAAAGTTACGGGACGTTATAAATAATAATAATAAAAAACCCCTTTTATCAGCTTAGATCTACAGATTTAAAATTTAGCAAATAAGGGATTTTGTTTAACTGAGGTATGCAAAAAGCTTTCTTTTTTGTTTTGTTTTAATTTGCAATTCCCGTAAAATTAACTCATTAAAAACTTCTTTATCTTTCAATCTGCATTGTTCAATTTTTTAATTGACCCGTGCGAAGAACGAGTATATCTTATATCCTCAGGCTGAGCAAGGTCGACTCAACCTTTCATCTTTTCAGTGAGTCGATAAACGAGTACCAAGCTTGCTTGGGGATTAAAAACACTGGGGTTTCGCTTCAGACTGATAACCTGATCGGGACATTGCTCATGCACCTCAGCGCAAAATGTTCACGTATACTGAGATGGGCACAGTAGACCTTGGCCAAGGCCGGATCTACGTATGGGCTAAATGGACTGCAGCCCAGGGCCCCCGGTTTCTAGGGGGCCCCGTTCTCCGTTGAAGATAACAAACAGAAAAAGATGTAATAAAATAATAAATTTCAAAATAGTAATGAAATAATAAGCCCCAGTAAAAGAATAAAACTCAAAAATAAAATACCAGAAGTACCATATCAAATTTATTTTCATTTTCAAGAGCAAGAGCAATTTACTCTTTTGTTCGTCCACCCTACCACCGAATACGCAGAAATTAATAATTAATAGACAGGTGCTCTATCATAGAGCGGTGGCGGCGAGCATCAAGCATAAAACAAATGTAGCGGCACTTATTTCGACCCATTATTTTTGGCAAAATAATTTAATTTAAAATAATATAATGATTTGGTGCTGTGTCTTGTGCATACTACCCGCAATTAAAACATAAGTACCTGTTTATTCAAGAAAAATAAGTGCGATACAATTTCTAAATTATTTAAGTGGGAAGATATTGAAGTAATGATTAGTATTTTCTGTTTTTTTCAATTTTTTCAAAGATTGAAACATCAGGATTCCCCATAAATATGTATGTTGTCTTAAAATTTGTGTTAATTTAATTAATTCTATAGGATATAAAAAATAACAATCAATTTATGGGTTATGGAGATTCACTTGAATATTATATGGATAAATGTAAAATAGTCTTGATTTTCGTAATAAGTCGGTTTTTTCAGTAAAAGGTAACAAAAACAAATAATGGATGACAAGGGAAAAAACAATATTTATTTAAAGGGGCAAATAATTTTAAGTTTATTTTATAAAATCCCCTTTTTAAACCCGATGGGCTAATAAATAATAATAATCAGCGTTTTTTAGTTTTAGCGAGTATAGACAAGCATTTTTTATTTTTTTTAAATTAACTAGGTACTTTTCTTCAATTATCCTAGAAATATACTATATCGTTTTGTAAAAATTTGTTAAAATACTTTTAGTTTATTAAGCACATCGATTGTGTTATCGTAATTTTACAACCTAAACTTTTAAACTGATTTTCAGGAAAATCAAGTACTTAGTTAACAATATAAATATGTCTGGCAGAAAATATAAAAGTGCGGAAAAATGAAAACTACTGTTAAATCGAGAAAAAGAAAAAATTAAATGTGTGAAAAATTTAACTTTTCTTACAATGGAACAAAGTAACCAGAATATAACAAACGTAGAGACATTAACAAGGGTAAGGGAAAGGCACTTAGCCAAAGAAAACGGAGAAACACAACAAGCAAATATTAATGAGGAAAATATGCAAGATTAGGATGTGACCAGCAGCCTTCTGAAAAAGATATTGTTCAGCCAGAGGACATCAGTAATGCCCCGACCGAAAAGTGTTTAGAAAATGTTGGGTATGAGTTTGAGACTTATACATTGACGGCGGTTCGTGGCCTAAATCTCTAAGTAATAATTTTATTGATTATATCCTTTCACATGAAGTGAGTTGTTTTCAAAATAAAAATCCAAACAATCTATATTCTGTTTCGGTAAGGGAATACAAAGAACAAAAGAGATCATTTTCGAATAATCCTTTAATTAAAAAACTTAAAAATGACCAAGTGCTGGAAAGATCTTGGTTAGGTTATGCAACTAGTATTGGTAGTGTTTTTTGTTTGACCTGCAAACTTTTTTCTAAAACAAATTCTCAATACACTACCGGCTTTTCTGACCGGAAACAAGTAACAGTGATTCGAAACAGTTGTTAAGAAAATCATAAAAATTGTATTAAACATAAAAATTCAATGTTAGTTTGGTTGACTCGAAAAGAAAATAAGTCTGTTTTAGATAAACAGTTACAGGAGCACTAAGAAAAGAAACAAAATATTACCACAATGTCTTCAAACAGGTTATTTCGTTGGTAAAGTATTTGGCTATAAGAGGTTTATTAATTAAAGGGGTACCGAGGAAGTTTTTGGTTCTCCTCATAGTGGTAATGTTATGGGTGCCCTGGAATTGTTAGCAGCGTTCGACCCATTCGTCCGTTCGTGAGCATATTGAACAGCGAGAATTACTGCCAAAATCGTTAATATCGTATGTATCAAAAACAATATATGAGCAAATAATTGAGATCATGGGGCAAGCAAATAATTAAAACAATTACAATTCAAATAAATAACGATGACACAAAGTACTATTCAATTGTGATAGATTAAACACCAGATTTTTTTCCATAATGATCAACTTGCTATTGTACTTCGTTATTGTTTTTGGGGAAAAGTGTATGAAAGACGAGTCTCATTAATTAAGATAAGCAGTCACACTGGCTTATGCTTACTTAATTCTCTACAAGAATTTTTAGAAAAAAATGGGATAATTATAGTAGGGGACAGTCATTTGACAACGGTGCTAATATGTCCGGTCGATATAATGGTGTGCAAACTCTTTTAAAAGAAAAAAATAAATTCACACTAATTATGGGCTGTGCTGCACACTCCCTTAATCTGGTTAGTGCAGAATAAGTTTCGGTTGCAACTGAAATAGTGAACTTCTTTGGTTTAGTGCAATACGTACGTTTTCTTTTCTGCTTCGACCCATAGGTGGAAACTTCTAAATCGTGAAATTAAACTGAAATTTACCTTAAAAAGTTTAAGTCAGACCAGATGGTCTTGTCACTACGATGTTGTTGAAGCCTTAAAAGATAATTATGGTAATGTGGTGGTGGTATCTATATAATATCTATATAAACCAGTAACAGCCTCTAGACTGAAGTGATCATTTTGGTGTAGTGGTTGCGTGCTTATGGAGTCGAAGGTGCCGAGTTCTAATCTCCTTCAGTAATATCATGAATATTTTTAAGATATTTGTGTGGTGACAATGAAAATGAGAAAATTGATTTTTGAAAAGAGGCAGTAAATTTATTTTATAAATTAACAAAACTCGAAAAACTGCCATTTTAATTATATTTTGGGAAGAAATTTTTAAAAGATTTAATTTCATTAACAAAAAATTACAGACTCCTGATTTGGGCATCTGTGAAGGGAATAAGTTAATTATATGTCATTAAAAACGTTTATAAGCAGTGTACGATATGAGTCAGATAAAAAAACTAAGGGAGTATCAAGACTCTGCCAAAAAATTAAGTCCTAGAGTAGGAATAGAATATAGCGATGTGGCCAAGAATATAGCGATGACGACTTATTTCAAAATTTGCAGATAAATCCACAGAAAAAGCTGTGTATGGGACAGAAAAATTTAAAAGAGACACGCTTATTGTTGCGTTAGATAAGCTAATCCTTAATTTAAATAGTAGAAACCAAGTATATATATATATATATATATATATGTGGCTGGACGATGTAGACATTTCTACATCGTGATACATCGGCAACTTTACATCGTGATGTTACGATGTATCGCGATGTAAAACTTTTATAAATAAAACAAAATAATGTGCCACCGCTTTCTGTACATATTAAAAAAATAAAATGATTGACCATATAAAAAATTATTAATAAGTGAAATAATTAAAAATGGTACACTTTCAATTTGAAAGATAATTTAACAGAAACAGGTCGAAACATAAAATGAACCTGTAAAGAATTAAAAGGCATTCAAATATAAAAAAAACTATACAATTTAAAATTTTTTTTATTATGACTAAGGAAAATTTGCATCTCTGCATGCTTAGGGAGAAGGGAAGCTCTTTGTCTTGTTATAACGCTTCCACTTTTGAACTGAAAACCTTTCCGAGGCCACACTTGAACCCTGAATACATAGAGATATTTTCTGGCTGAATTTCAGAGATGGGAAAGATTGTAGTGAATCTTCCACCAATCGATGGGATCATGTTCGAAAGAAACTCTTGCATAGATAAATATTCATTGAGCTCTTTCTCAGCTTCCTGGGAAGGATCCTTGTATTTCTGAATTACTATTTGAACCGAACACATCAAAAATTTAGCCAATCCTTTCTTGTTTTGTTCTTTTGTCCTAGTTTTAAATATTTTCAAAATTATCAGGATTAGATGTCTTCTGTGTTGTATAAATGTTCTCATTTTTGCAAAGCTAATTTCTTTACTTCTTCGGGGAGACTCTATAAAGTTTAGCCGGAATCTTGATCACACGAGTTGATAAACTGTAAATTTGATGACATGGGATGAGATTCATACTTATTTAGGGACTCTAAAATTTCTGATTTGATATTTTAAGTAGGAACTGTCTTCAACCTTGTTTTAAAAGATTATTTTATTTTCATATATAAAGGTAGTACAGCTGACGCTGTTGTATATTGTTTGCCGCTCAAGGAACTTGTATGTCCTCTAATAACCAGTCGCTGTTGTGAAGTCTTCTAAGGCTGAAATTTCATTTCCCTCTAGCATCAAATGCTTTTTATTTGGGTACTCTAAAAGGGTTTTGCAAATTGGCAGCTGATTTTCCAAAAATCGTTTCACTAGTTTTAAGTGTTCCACCATCGAGTTGGACAAGCAGAGTGGGAAGTGTTTTACCTCCACTTTGTAGTAACTCTTGGGCTTTGTGAGATCTTCTTCATCTTCCAACTCATTGCAAATGCATTTTGCAACTTTTTAAGCCGTGCATAGCTCTCTTCAATATAGAAATATCCAAAGAGTGATTAACCCCTATGTTTATATTGTGAGCAAAACAAGAAATATAAGCATTCTCTAAATTGAGTTCTTCAATTGATTTTAAGATGTTACGCCCACTGTCAGTAGTGATTGACATTATGTTCTGGACATCAATGCCCCAATCATTTAAAATACTCCTCAAAACTTCAGCAATGTTCTTACCTATTGTGATCGTCATCAAATTGCGCATGCTGACATGCTGATTTCAGTGCCCACCTGATGTGATAAAATGCACTGTAATAGTGATGTATGATGTATTGGCTATAGATGTGCAGCAGTCAGTTGTTAGAAATTGTATCTTTTAATCAATGATAGTTCCTGCCTAATCTTGTCCCTGACTTCATTATAGAGTTTTGGAACTGTGTAGCAGTAAAGTGCTTTCGCCCAGGTAAGCTATCAACGATGGTTAGGACCTTCACCATATTTATGAATTCTTTCTATCAACAAGGTTGTATGGCTGCATAGTACACACCTAAAATTTTGTTACTGAGTCAGTAGTACGCTTAGAGGCTTGGTAATCCAACCGTTGAAAATCAGTCAGTAAACTTTTGTCTTTATCCCCTATGATTGTCAACAAAGTTGAATTGATTGGATTCAGATGCAGCCATGTTTAATGTGGTTGCGGCTCATCAATTGACTCATCAACAGCAGCACTGGAATTTACTTTTATTGGGAAACTTCAGAAAACTTAAATGGATGATGAAGCCTGAGATGACCAAATAAATTAGATGTACTTCCACATTTGCTGAAACTGGGGACCAACAAAGTTTGCAAACTGCTATATCTTGAGAAACGATTTATCCGCTTTCATTCGCTGGTAACCCAAAATGTTCCCAAGCTCGACTTTTTGACTTCATTGAAGCAGTTGAAAAAAATACTGGACATTCTAATGTTCGATGAGCAACTGACATCTTTTTTCATTCACACAACTTTTATCATAGGAGATTCCTACAAAAAGAATTAAATTGATAATTATATATTGTATAACAGATGTCACAAGCAAATCAATTTTACCCACTGTAATGTTGCAAGAATATCCCTTTTTTCCTTTACCTCTGGAAAAAAAAAAGTCTGGTAATAATTTGATCATTCGGGATATTAGACATCCGGATTTCAGACTTTATACCGTATTTTTATTTTCAATACTTCAGAAATTCCGTCTTTATTATCAAGTATTCGAGGTTCCATTAACTAAATATCGATTTTTGCGAATTGCCGTTTTATTTTTTTTCCCAATAGCACCCATAATCAGAAAAATTGATTTTCCGGCATAGAGTCAGTCATGACGATGCCGGATTATCGATGCTGTACTTACTGTACCACACTCAATAAATTACTCGGAAGATTATTTTTATGATAAAGTATATCAAAGATAATATTTGTAAAAAAATTGAAGCCTGCGAAAATGTTTAGCTCGGATTATTTATTTATTTATACAAACTTTAGAAAAAACTGTGGTTTTAATCCACTTAATTTAAATCAGATATCTAACCACAAAATTATAAAACATTAGCAAAAAAAAATTACATTTGATACCGCCTACGGGCCGAACCGAAAACAAAATTACTTGATAAATACTTTTTCCCATAAAAATAAAGTTATCTAGTTTGTTTTAAATATTAAAATAAAACTCATTTATTGAAAAAAGCACATGTGACAGACGAGATAATTTTCGAAAGAAAAAAAATTACTCTAAGAAAACATCTGCCGCAGGATTGATTATTTTGTAAGTAATACATTTTTTTCCCTTAAACACCTTAATCAAACATAAACATTTTTTTCTTCAATACGAAATATCAGAGAGAGAGAGAGAAGAGAAAGGTTTTAATCAAAACATAAAAAATGCTTACCTTAATGACAGTAACAGTTGGCGATGTTTGCAAATAAATCAAAATATATTTCCTCTCTGGACTGCAGACTTGTACATCGGTCGCTGGTCTGAATTAACTATTCACCACATGCTGATATAAGCAATGCAACACAACACCGAACACCGTGATACACGATGAACGCCAAATCGATTTATTTTTCATCGGTTTGAAGTCGAGCAGTTAAAAAACCCTAAATCGAAATGAAGCTCATCACTACATCTACATTAGACCAAGCGCAAAGGTTTGTCTCCAGCATTCCCCACGTGACACCAAAAACGCGATTGATACAAAACCGGTTTTTCCTCCCTCTATTTTGTCGAACTTACATCGGAATGAAGCTCAGCTCTACATCGAATCTTCGGTGTATGGCTACATCGAAATGGTATTTGTGGCTGCACTGGTTTAGAGATGCATCATTTTGGATAGAAATAAAACATCGGTTTTTTGATGTAGCGTTTAAACCGGTGTTTACCGATGTATCGATGCATCGTCCAGCCCTAATATATATATATATATATATATATATATGCAGGATAGAGTAAGAAATTAAAATTTTTGATGCATTTGTAAGATCAAAGTAAGAAGAACGTTGGCCTGGAGAGTGTACGCTCTATTGATTACTATTCAGATGACGCAGACCAGAAGGTGTTCAATTCAAAGTTTATGTAACAAAAAAAAAAAACTGAGCTAGAGTCTTATACTTGTACTGATATGTTGAATTTAATTTTTGAAAACAAACTTGTTGACGTTTTCCCAAATTTGTATACCATTTTAAAGATTTTTCTAACACTCTCTATTACTAGTTGTGAAGCGGACGTGCGTTCTCTAAAATGTTCTATATAGAAAACAAATATAGGACACCAATGACAAATACTAGACTTAATTATTTATCACTTTTTTCTATTAATACTGATCTCACCAAAGACTTAAAATATGATGAGCAAATAAAAGAATTTGCCGCACAAAGGACTAGAAAAGTTTTTTTTGTAAATTACGTAATTGTTTATAACGTATTTAGATTGTATAAAATAAAAAATAACCTTAAGTTTCATATATTTTAAATTTTCTCGCACAAATTTTTTAAGAAAATGGCAAAAATTTTAATTATTTAGGGGCCCCCAAAGGTTACGGTCCGGCCCTGGCCCTCATGGGCTGTTGCGCCACTGAGTTTAGTTTATACCAGTGGTCTTCAATCTTTTAACTCCAAAACCCAGCTTTAAAGTCTTTCTGGAACCCTAAAAACTAATTTAATTGAACTATTCCAACACATATTAGAAGAATTTTTAAAAAGTAGATTAACATGTTATAGATTTTTTTATGTAAAACAATTAAAAAAAGTTTTTTTATTTATTATTATAGATTCAAACTATTTTTTAAAATAATTATTATATTTTTTATTTAAAGGCGTTTAATGATTGGAACCCCCCCCGCCAACCTGAAATCACCCTATCCATCCATCCCAAACAGATGTTGGATGACAGGTGCAGGTGGCCATGGGGTCATTGTTTGTTAACTGGCCTCGGACCGGCCAGACATCTGGTCTGGAATATACAAGGCTAAGGAATGCAGATGTCAATGGGGCTTTCCCTTTTGGAAAGTTTTGAATAGAAGCCCGAGGCATTGGAGGTGGGGTTGTGAAGCCCAGGTGTGAGATGAATAGATGTGAGTTATGGCGCCCTTGGATTCGAGACGGATGGGGAAGTGTTCGTGTTTTCCGCGAAAATAAAGAGACGCAGGTGGCGGGGACGAGGGCAGACTTCTTTGACCTGCCAATGAGGGAAGACGAGGGCAGACCCTTTTTTTTGACCTGCCAATGAGGAGAACGAGGGGCGCGTGGTGGACCCGCCCCTGGTGTTTAAAAGGGGTGAATTTTGTGGACGAGGGAGACGGATGGACGAGAGAGAGAAACGGACGAGAAGAGAAAACCTGAAGCGACTTGGAGGGAGAGAGAAACTTGGAGAGATAGAGCCATGGAGTAAACTGGAGCCCGGAAAAGCTATGGACTGACCTCGAGTGATGAAGACTGTCCGCCCGGCTTTGGCCTATTTAATGAATATTCTTTGAAGCTAATAAATACTATTTAGATATATTAAAGTATGGCTGTAACAAATTTTCTTGTGCACGAATGACTGACGACGTTACAATATTAATTGTGATCCAAGTGTCACCTACACATACATTATACACTGGTGTGCAAAACTTAAGCAACAGGTGGGTTTATTGCCATAACTTCACGAAAAATCATCTGAGAGACATGAAATTCTGAAATGAGGGAGAGTATTATGTACGTAAAGGATGACGAAAGCATCGGCGCTGAAAAAGGAATACAACGCATACGGTATGGAATCAAACAAAAACAAGCTTTATTGAACGCATAGTATCGTGAGTCATGATTGTCTATCCAACAGGAAGAACAACAAGCAGATGTTCCTGAATATGGTATATGCCCTCCCCTTACTACAATGGTTGCTTTGCACCGTCTCCGCATACTCAGAACCAGCTGGTGCGAACATTTCTTGAGGTAGGAGTGCCCATTCCTCAATCAACATCTGTTTGAGTTGTTGGTTGTACTCCGGATGATGTGAGCGTGTGGCAATACGTCTCCCCAAAGCATCCCACACATGTTCGATGGGATTTAAATCTGGGAGCACGCTGGCCAATCCATTCGAGTGATATCTTCACTTTCCAGCAGCTCCTCAACAGCAAGAGTGCGATGTGGCAGTACATTGTCATCCATAAAGATGAAGTCTGGGCCAATGGCACCTCGGAAAAGATGCAAATGGGGAAGAAGTACCTCCTCACAATAGCGATCCCCGGTTACAGAACCTCTGTCGAAAATGGGAAGCTCAGTTCCGCCGTTCAGCATAATACCAACCCAGACAAGAACTCCAGGACCACCGTAACAATGTCTTTCCTTGATGTTACTGGGATAAAACCGGGTCCCGATCTCTCTCCAAATCAAAACGCGTTGAGAATCGCTTCTGGTACTGATCCGACTCTCATCCGTAAAGAGAACACGACTTCATTGATCAGTTGTCCAGTTTTTGTGCTCTCTGTCCCACTGTAAACGGTGGCTTCGGTGGCCATCTTTCAACGGGAGGCAGCGTTCAGGACGGCGGGTGAACATGCCCCCTTTGTGAAGGCGTCTGGCCTCAGTAAACCGCTACACTTGTCGACCTGTTGCTGTACAGAGTTTCTGAGCAATGGCGCTAGCTGACTGCTGTTTACCTCTTTTCGCCTGCAGGATGATATATCGGTCATCCCCTGCTGTTGTCGTCCTCGGGCGGCCACACCAACCTTTCTAACAGCTGTACCTGTGGTTTGGAACGCTTTCCAAGCGCGCGAAACGACACTTTTGTTGATTCCGAACTGTGCAGCTGCACTGGTGACACTACGCCCCTCCTCCAGCTTTCCGATCATTCTTCCACGTGTGAAGTCGTCCAGGTGATTTCTTCTAGCCATATTTCACGAACTGACTCACTGGCACTTGCAGAGAATATGATGAATTGTGTCTCCGTCCTTCATTTCATTCTACTGTTGAGCAGCTCGCGCCGACATCACGCGTTTTGGGTACGCTCACATCGCTTCTGACGTTTTGTTCCTGATATTTGCATACGCATGACGTTTCTACTGACTTACGTGTTCTCTCTACTGATCTCCACACAGATCTCCTTTTCTGCAATTTCATGGCTATCTGCTAAATTTTTACATTGTTGCTTAAGTTTTGCACACCAGTGTATTTAGTAACTGGGATATGTGCTTGCTTCTTTTCACACAAATTGTTGTCAATCGCATTACATATCCCGAGTTTAGTTTATTTTTATACTTTGTTTTTGTAGCCACTACGTTGAGAAATATACTTGACTTGAGAAAAAACTTGAATGGCTTTTAAGAGTAGTCGAGGACCCCCTATACCGACAATGTTAAATATAGCTTTTTTAAAAACCTGTCTCCCAGAAACTTTTTTAAATATAAAAACTTCAAATTTTGTCTGTATATTAATTAGGCTTTTTTATTTAAATAATGGTAAAATGTTTTAAATATATTGTTTATTTTTTTTAAAAAATTCATCGCAAAAGCATTACTTTGAAATATTTGAAAATTGTCATTTTTTTTACGATAACTGCTTTTCAGTAAAATATTTTGGGAAAATCTCCAAAAAAATAGCTCCATTATATATAGTTACATATTATTTATGGGCAGTAAAAATTGCATAAACATGCATTGAGCATTTTCTGTGAAAAAGGTACAAGCGGTTTGAAAACAATCATTTTGACAAAATTGCATTTTTAGTGTCAAAAGGCACTTCATCACAAAAATAATGAATTACAACATGTATTTGCCCTATTTTATTAAATATTAAGTTTATTCTCTATAACTTTTAAGACTTTTTAGTCTTTTCTTTTACTTTGATTTCTCAGAAAATACATACATAGCATTTTTTACTTTTAAACTATCGAGGTTTTTATTAGCGGTTATATACATTATTTTACTCAAATTCTGTATCAATTTTTGAAGAACTTTCAGTTCCGATACATTACTTTCATCAAATTTGACTATTAAGCATCATAAATACCATTTGAAAATGTGTCAATACATGAAAATATGGCTTTGTAATACATGATTATACGATATTTCGAAAAGGGTGGTTACTGTTTTATATATTCACCTGTGTAAACACAATTTCTTAAAGTATCAGAATTAAAAAAAATTTCTTTAAATATTAGATAAATGGTATTCAAAACAACAAGAAATTTGTTCTTATTTTTTGAACATGAAATTTATGTATTTTTATGTATGTAACGAGCTACGTGCAACGAAAAAAGGCATTGCATTTTGAGATATGTATATACCTTTTACTAAGTAACTATTGAACACAAAAGTTTAAAAATTTGTATAAATACACAATATATATGAAATACATAGTAAAAATTTCATGCATACAATAGATTTATAGAAAAAAGAATACACAATTTAGTAAAAATTGTCATTTTCTGTGTTACGAAATCTGCATTTTAGCTAAACATGTCTGAGAAATATTTCAAAAAAATTCACAAAAAGAGTAAGAACACACAATAATATATATGAAATACATAGTAAAAATTTCCAATTCTGCATTCAATAGATTTATACAAAGAAAAATACACAATTTAATAAAAATTGTCATTTTCTGTGTTACGAAATCTATATTTTAGCTAAACATGTCTGAGGAGTATTTCAAAAATTTTACGTAAACAATAAGAACACACAGGAATATATATGAAATATATAGTAAAAATTTCCAGTTCATGCACATTCAGTAAATTTATAGAAAAAAGAATACACAATTTAATAAAAATTTCATTTTCTGTGTTATGAAATCTGCATTTTAGCTAAAAATGTCTGAGGAATATTTCAAAAAGGTATAGCTTTAGTATCACCCACCCTAGAATTGTACTAAAAAATTGCGCCAAACAAGCGCGATAAATGATATTTTCAGGTAACTTGTTCCACACAATTTAATAAAAATTGTCATTTTCTGTGTTACGACAAATGCTTTTTAGCTAAAAATGTTTCGAGAATGTACATAATTTTTCACAAATTCTCTATCAATCTTGAAAGAATTTTCAGTTTTGTGTGATGCATTACTTACATCAAAAATAATCATAAAATATCATTAATGCCTTGTAATAATGTATCAATATGTAAAAGCAATGAATTGAGAACACATGCGATTATACGACATTTCGAAAGTTTTCTCTCATTATGGATTTGAATGTTTTTTAATATACTCACAACTTCCTAAAGTATCAGAATTCTAGTTTCTCTATATGTTAGACAAGTGATTTCTAAAACAGCCAGAAGATTGGGGGGGGGTTAAATCTGAAATTCATTTATTTTTTTTATGTATGTAACAAGCTTCTCGTAACGATAACGACAATATGTCTTTTGTAACTTTTTCTCAGAAACTATTAAACATTTAAGACTCAAGATTTTGTTTATATATCGAATAAACCTTTACCTTTATACTTCAGTGAAATTTTAAAAATAATTTGTTCAGTTTTTTTTAAAAAAAAAAGATAATTTTTGTAAAACATAATTAGGAATTTCATAAAAATTGTTTTTTTTTGTTATATGACATGAATTTTCTAGCTAAATGGTAGAAATATTTTAAAAATTTCAATTCAAAACTAAGATGTTTTTAAAATTTTTTCAATTAAATAATTTAGAATGGCAACAGGTAAAGGTATTAAAACATAGATTCCCAAATTAATATTTTTTTATGACGAATTTTCGTCAAAAGTGTTATTCCTAGAATATCCTAGATTTCGAAAAGATATATTTCAAAATCGCAGAGATTCATTATATTTCCAAAAAAGAGAGAAAAAAATTTGGAGACTGTTCGGAAAATGTTGCAAGATTTGAAGGTTATGTTATAGTTCTATGAAATCATATGGAAGAAATAACATCAATTATGAATAATGTAATTAAAAAAATTGAGGAAACACATTCTGTTTAAAGTGATGTAACTGAAGCGAGGTAACTGAAATTAATTAGCTACTAGCTGCATGGCCCGGCGTTGCACGGGATATCTCTACTTTCAAAATTTTCCTTTCCTTCACAAAATCAGCACTTCCAATACTCTTTTTCAAAATGAATCCCCCCTCCTCCGCTTAGCCCGGCGTTGCTCGGGCTTTTACCGAGTGCACAACTTAAAATTCCCTGTTTCGAAATTTTTTCTCTTCTTTTCTTTGTCAGACAGGTTTATTTCCCCCCGGCGTTGCACGATAATTTTTAAATGCATAACATATTGTCATGAAAAATTCCCTTTGCCCTCTAGCTATCACAGCTGTCGAGTAAGTGAACAATGGGACTTTAATATTCACTCACTCACTCACTGTACCTTTCTAAAAATAGTAGGTATGTTGAAAACATTATAAATTTTTATAATTAAAAAATTTCACAACCGTGTATTAAATGTTAAATTAAAATTGAGAGCATTTTTTTAAATGTTCGATACACGGGAAAAAGTTCTAACCTTTTCAAAGCTTCAAAAATCCTGTAATCCTATTTATGTTTATCTACAAATTTTATCTTTAATTTTCTTTTTGTTAGTGATTAAATTTCGAATCACACTCTAACTATAAGCTATAAAGTTCCCTCCAAAACCTAACACAGTTAAGCTTGCAGTTAAAAGTTAATGGCGTTTAATAAATGAAAAAGATAGAGGCTTTGCAACTGTTTAAATAGCCAATATTGTCAATTTTATTTGTCAAAGTGGTTGTGGTTGCTAGCTGATGATTTTTTAATAGTCCTTTTATAAAATACTTCTAATTCATAAAATGGCTAGTATGTTATATCATTGGAAAGGGGTCTTGATTTGGAGATTTTAGAAATATCAAAAACTCAAAATCGATTTCCTAAAACCCAACTAACTGTCCTTAAATATTTATAGCTGTGTGAGAAATACTGTACATTTTTATTGAATTAACAACCTAAAATTTAGGAGCTTTTCTTGCTTAAATTTATATTTTAACATCGAATATGTTGATATGTTGTTCCTCTCCTTCATTATATGTTTATTTCACAAATGCAAAAAGGTACATTTTCTATTGGAAAACAATTCAGTTTTGAAAGATATTGTGCTTACTAACGAGTAAAAAAACAATAGAATATTCACTATACGATAGAAAATATATATAAAGATAAAACGCGTGCGCGTTTTAATATTCTTTTCTTATATTATAATAAAAGTTCAAAAAGTTTTGCAAAATATAAAATTACTATATATAGGTAAAATTTACCGTTTTAATTAACAGAATGAGCTTTAGATATTTGCAATTATAGAAACTTCATAGAACGCGAATCTCTCCATTCTGCATATATATTTATAAGTTTCTTTTCGACTTTTTTTATTGTGAATCGTCGAACCCTTGGGTTTCTTGGAACACAGTTTGAAGACCACTGGTTTATAAATATATATATATATGAGAAAGGAGAGTATATATATATATATATATATATATGTTGTTATATAAGAGCATATTAGAGTTATATATATATATTATATATATATATATATCTTATAACATAATTCTCTGCCTCAGCTAACTTATCCAATGTACGTAATGAATACTTGATTTTCAAACCTTCATTGACCCCCAAACCGTATGCCTCTTTACCCTACCTCAACATTTTCAAGTATGTACCAAAATACTTCTTTAAATCATGAAGGCAGATAGTCAGCTGTGCATCCTGCTTACTGCCACAAATCAATGTGTCTCAAACAAGTAAACCTTTGCTTAAGCGCAGATTTTACCTGAATTAAATTAAGTACTTTCTGCTATTTCGACTATGTAATGTAATTATTGTTCTTTTTATCTAGATTGAAATTTTTGATGGATTTAAATTTCTTTTCAGAAATCCTTCTCTTTCTTTCTTTTATTTTGAACACAAGACAGAACACACGGTAAGTTTGATTTTTCATTTTGGCGTACTTGTAGCAGAGGGGACTTTTAGTAAAAATATATATTTTGAGATACAAAATTGGCACCTTTGTATTCATAATTGTAAAAATTGGTAGCATCTACTTTTCAAAGGATTTCTTTACATGAAGTAATTTAAAATTAATCCGTAGATACCTGAAGATGGAAAATATTCGATGACAGTCATAGTTTGCTTCATTTGCCCCCTCCCTTCATTTCATCCGGAAACAAAATATATTAGTCCTTTTTTGTTTGAAACTTTTGAATGGCTGTATTATATATTTTGAAAATGAAATAGATGGAGTTATATCTTATAACATAATTCCCTGCTTCAGTCAACTTTTACATGCCAAAATTTATATTGGATTTCTGAGCTATTTCCAATTTATTTTTTTTTAATCGATTCCTTTTTTAGGAATACAATCAAGTTAAATTGTTTTTGATTTGGTTCCCAAAGCTGGAAGTATGCTTCTTTACCTCATTCTCAACATTTTTTTAAATATGCTTAGTGTATTTTCCTTTATTTCAGCCACGGATATTTAAAGAACCAATGGCATCAGTCACTCTTTCAAATACTGCGCCCAAGAAAAAAATTGTATTGAAAGTTGGTAATGTTAAGATTAGACCCAAAAAAAAATTCACGGAAGGGGATTTTGTCTGGGTGAAGATTAAGAGATACTTCTTTTGGCCTGGAAGAATTGAAGAACCACCCGCTACTCAAAACACTCTAAAAAAGCCGCAAAAGAAAAAGACTGGTAAATCTAGAGATTGTCAACATTATGTCTTTTTTTATGGAAATTGTAACTATGCTTGGGTAGAAGATGAAAAAATTTTTCCTCATTGTGACGAATTGTTAGATGTTATTATGAAGAAAAAAAAGTCTGATTTATATTCAAATGCAGTAGAGGATCTGATTTCAGATGCTGATACATTAAATGTTAGTTTTAGACTTATGACGAAGTACAAAATTCAAGGTCCATTGACGAATTTTTTTCTGGATGGTCAGGATAAAGAAGAAGTCATCAAAGCATTTACGTCAAAGTAACAGAAAAAACTTTTCATACATCCCATCTGTTAAAGAAGGTAGGGTTACACCTCCCATGGAGAATAATGGCAATAGAGACCAAGCACTTGAAGAAAGGAATGAAGAAACATATGACGAACAGTTACATATTTAAGCAATAAACTAGTACTTCAACTAGTACTTCAAAACCTCATACATCTCTATTTTATAAAAAGAGGTAGGGTGAGGCCCCCAAGGAGAAATAAAACGCACAGCATTCTCACAAGAATTCTCAAGAAATGAATTTATAAAAACATGTGAGAAAACAGCGTTGCATTTGAAAACAAACTAGTACTTCAAAACCTCATACATCCCATTTTGTAAAAGAGGTAGGGGTAGGGCCTCCCAAGGAGGAATAAAATGCACAGAGACCAAAGAATTCTCAAGAAATGAATGAGGAAACATGTGAGAAACAGTTGCATTTAGCAACAAACTAGCACTTCAAAACCGCTAACTCATTTTGTAAAAAAGAGGTAGGGGTAGGCCTCCCAAGGAGAATAAATGCACAGAGACTAAGAATTCTTGAAGAAAGGAATGAAGAAACATATGACGAACAGTTACATTGAAAACTATACTTCAACTAGTACTTCCGTGGGTCCCTGTATACATCCCATTTTTGTAAAAAGAGGTAGAGTTATACCTCCCAGGAGAATAATGGCACAGAGACCAAGAATTCTTGAAGAAAAGGAATGAAGAAACATATGACGAACAGTTAAGATGAAGCACAAATCCAGTGATTTCAATCCGGCAATGGTAAAAACTCATACATCCCATTTTGTAAAAAGAGGTAGGGTTACACCTCCCATGGTGAATAATGGCACAGAGACGAAGAAATCTTAAAATAAAGAAATGAAGAAACATATGACGAACAGTTACATTTAGCACAAACTAGTACCTCCAACTAGTACTTCAGAACCTCATACATCCCATTTTGTAAAAGAGGTAGGTAGGCCTCCCGCTGTTAAACCCAAGAGATAATATGGTGAGACAGAGAGAATTTGAAGAAAGGAATTTGTTGAAGAAGTATATGGTGAAGAGTTACTTTTAGCCCAAACTACTACCAAACAGTACCAGATGATTTTCTGCTCTGAATCAAAACCGCCTTTGATGTTGCTTTTTGATCAGGTTGAGATTGTCCCAAATCTTCTGACACCTAACTCGTTGACACAAAAATTTGGAACTATATCCTGTACCCCGTGTCGACATGTCAAGATCCTCCATGCTTTCAAACACAGATATTTTCCATTAACTACTGAGAAAACCGGGATTTTTCGGTTTGGGACTCTATTGACAGAGAATCGTCAAACTCTTTCTTAGATTCAGGACTTGACGTATCAGGTATGTAATAGAACACCAGACAAATGTAAACCATTTGTTGATAAAGCTGGAGCTGGGCAGCACTTAACACCCGCTGACCTGATTTTGAATTGTGACACTTCCTCCGCCGCGCCTCTAACACCACACGCTGTGTGAACCTTCTGCGCGTATATCATGGTATTCTGAAAAGGCCCTGAGACATGCGCCGGCCTGCAAGCTCCAAAGGGTTACGTAGAATTAACATCGATGGATCCACAGTGTTCCCGGAGCAGCTGCTGAAGCCATGTACCAAGAGGTGGGACATATCTCGAAGCTGCTAGCTATTGGTTCGGCGACCGCCGGTAGAAAGAAAGATCACTTGTTATTACTTGTGCCGGGGATCGTGATCTTTATCATCGCTGTTATAGCCTCTTCCGTGTCATATGTAAAGAATTTTTTTATGAAGGTAGTGAAGTTGGAAAGAGTTCACATTTGAATCTTTCTTGTAGCGTGTTTAAAGGAACTGCAAATGGTTTCCTTGCTGAAGCAATGGCACTGATAGAAAAAATGAACTTTAGAAAGCGCCAATTCTTGGAAATTCTCAGTATAAGTGACGTAGCTTGTCCTCTTTACTTAGAAAACAGTCAAGCCATTGTTGAAAATAAATTTCTACCAGACACTTCACTTAAGAACCAACAACAGGATTTGTCTATGGCATTATCCCTTGGTGAAAGAATTCGACATTCGATGCCATTGGTATCTGCTGCCAACGAAATGTACAAAAAATGCAGACGTCTTGATTATTCTGAACATGATATTTCAGCTGCTTATTTAGGAGTGAGAAATTACGAAAACGGAAAAAGGTTTTAAATTTATTATTTTGTATATCTGACAACCAAAAATATTCTATCAAACTTAAATACATTGTATAAAGCCTCGATTCAACGAAATACCACATAATCTTTGTATTTTTAAACGACTCCTTTCCTTTACTTTACTTATATCATTATTAATTAAAATATTCAGTAATTGGTGAATTTTAATTTAAATAATTATCAAAACATGTGAATGTAAAAAAAATAATTAATATCAGTTATATATTTCCTGAAGTTTGTTGTTCTCGCATATCACTTGAATATATATAGTAAGCAAAGATAATGTGTAATGCTGCAAAATTTTTGACCCTATTTGGTATTATTATATGATAATCAAATTCCTGATCGTGTAAACTCGCCGTGTTTATCTATTAGTTCAACAAAATTCTACCAGTATACCATACCTTAACACTTTTTGCAACTGAGAATATTATTAATTAAAATATTCAGTAGTTGGTAAATTTTAATTTAAATAATTATCAAAACATGTGAATATAAAAAAAAAAATGTTTAATACTAATTATATACTTTAATAAATTTTGTTGTTCTGTCAGATCATTTGATTATAAGTAGTAAGGAAAGGGACATTGTGTAATGCTGCAAAATTTTTTGCCCTATTTGATATTATTATATAAAAATCAAATTGTGAATGTAACTTAATTACAGCATTCATGATTCAACAAAATTACTCATACCATATGTTTCATGATTTTTTTTATGTAAATAAGGAGAATATTATTAGTTAAAATATTCAGTAGTTATGTAATTTTAATTTAAATACCATCAAAACATGTGAATGTAAAAAATGTTTAACAACACTAATTATATACTTTAACAATTTTGTTGTTCTGTCAGATCATTTGATTATATGGTGGTGCAGTATTGAGAGACAGTGTAATGCCGTACCCTTGACCCCTATTTGGTATTATTATATAAAAACAAAATTGTGGAATGTAAACTCCTTTATTTACAGCATTTACGATCTCAAACAAAAAACCTTCTTCATATATACTATATTTTTAATGACTTTTTAATGTAACTGAGAATATTATTAATTAAAAATATTCGGCCAGCTGGTAAATTTTAATTTAGCCACTATCAAAACATGTGAATGTAAAAAATGTTTAATATCAGTTATATTTTTCCCTTTGAACTTTGTTATACTCGCAGATCACTGGACATGCGTAACCCAAAACAAAACTCGTATATTGCTGCAAAAAATGTTTGCTCTAGTTTCGGCATTATTATATGATAAATTGTGAAATGCAACTTTACTTACAGAATTTACGTGATTCAACAAAAAATTTTTCATATGCCATATTTTTAAATGTGGACTTTTTAATGCACTGGAGTATCATTATTAATTAAAAATATTCAGTAGTTGGTAAATTTAATGAAATTCAACAAAACATATGAATGTAAAAACGTTTAGCCTACCACTCATATACTTTAATTCTAATTTTGCCGTTCCGGTCATACCGATTTCCAAGAAAAGGAAAGAGAAATTGTGTGTAATATTATTTTATGATAATCAAATTGTGAATGTAACTTACAGCATTCACGATTCAACAAAATTACCATACCATATGTTTCCAGCGCAATCTCCTTTTTATAAAAAACTCTGGCGAATATTATAACTTGCACACTTCAGTGGAAAGCCAGAGCAATTTTAATTTTTAAATGTAATTATCAAAACATGAATGTAAAAAACGGTTTTAACACTAACCATATACTCTTTAATTAATTTTGTTGTTCTGTCAGATCATTTGATTGTGGCCGCGGTAGCCGAGTGGTATAGGTATCGGACCGTGTCTTACCTTGTCACGAGTTGGAGCCCAATACCACTAAAAGACCTCGCCGTGGGAAGCAGCGATGCACGTTAAATCTGTCGACAGCTTGAAACGTCCCCGTGGGTGTGGTGCGTTAGAGGTGTAATCTTAGGCTTCAGGGCGTCCAAATACTCTGACCATGGTTCAAAATTACGTGGTCCGTCGCCAAAAGCCGTCGTGTAACCAAACAGTGCGGCGTTAATAATCAATCAGGGATCATTTGATTATATATGGTGTTATGGTATACAGTAATGCTGTAAAATTTTGAACCTATGTGGTATTATTATATAAAAATCAAATTGTGAATGTGACTTACATCATTTACGGTTCAACAAACTCGTACCATATATTTTTTAATGACTTTTTATGTAACTGATAGCCATTATGTAAATTAAAAATATGTCATTAGTGGTAAATTTTAATTTCTAAATACCTATCAAACATATGAATGTAAAAAAATGTTTAATACTAACTATATGCTTTAATTTATTTTGTTTTTCATCAGACCATTCGATTTGCGTAGTAAGGAAAGAGACATTGTGTAATGCTTCAAAATTTTTTGCCCTATTTGTTAATATTATAAGCAAAACCAAATTATAACGTAACCCACTGCACAGCAATCACGATTCAACAAATGGTTTAGCCTCATACCAAGGCTCTTCATGATTTTTGGCGTAACCAGTGTATAAATAATATAACAAAATATTCTAAGTAACACAATCTTGTTCCCAAACATTATAAAAATACGAAAATGTAAAAAAAAAAAAAATGTTTACTATCAGTTATATATTCTTTTTCCAGTCCTTGTTATGCTGGACAAATCACTTGATTATATGTAGTAACCAAAACAAACTGTGTATTGTTGAAAAATGTTTGCCTGCCTAGTAATATTATATGATAAACCAAATTGTAACGTAATCCCGTTACTCACGCCAGATTCAACAAAACCTTCGTCTTCGGCATACTTTTAATGAATTTTTTCTTTGAATGCACCTGAAGGTCATTATTAATTAAAATATTCAGTAGTTGAAAATCTTTAATTTATAAAATTATCGAAACATGTGAAAGTAAAAAATTTTTTAATACTAATCATATACTTCAATTGTTCGCCGCCCCGTCACCGTTTCCGGGATCAGTGCATATTAAAACAGAAATTGTTTAATATTATTTTATGATAATCAAATTGTAAAGGTAACTACAGCATTCACGATTCAACAAAATTACTCATATTCATATGTTTCATGAATTTTTTCTATGTAACAGTTGGAGAATATATTACGGGTTAAAATATTCAGTAGTTGGTAATTTTTACCTAAACGTAACATCGAAACATGTGAATGCAAAAAATATATTAATAATGTATATAAATTTTGAATCACTTGCTTCGCCGATCATCATTAGCGGCAAAAGTGGTGCTTTATTTAATTTCGCACGCCGCAAAATTTTCGCCCCTGCTTGTATTATTATATAAAAATCAAATTGTGAATGTAACTTACTTGGTGCAGCATTCCTTACGATTCAACAAAATTACTCAGATACCATATAAGTTTCAGCTGATTTTTCAGTACCGGTGAGGGTCGCATGGCTAGCGAATTTTCTCGTACTTGGCAAATTTAACTTCAAACAATTACCAAAACATAGAACAAAAAAATGCTCTTAATACTAACCATATACTTAAGTTAATTTTGTTTTTCAGTCAGACCTATTTGATTATACGTAAAGAAGTATATTTACTGCATTGCCAAAAATTCTTTCCTGCTAATTGGTATTATTTTATGATAATCAATAAATTGTTAATTTAATGCATTCCACGACCCAAACAAAATACCATATACCATATGTTTTTGTTTTTATATGTAACTGTGGAGAATATTAGTTAAAATATTCAATAGGTAAATTTTAATTTAAATAATTATAAAACATGTGAATGTAAAGCGTTTACCACCAACCATATACTTTTAATTAATTTGTTGTTCTGTGATCATTTGATTAGCGCCCGCGTAGCCGCCGAGTGGTATAGGTATCGGACCGTGTCTTATCTTGTCACGAGTTGGGGTTCCGGCCACCACCTAGTGTTAACTGTCGTGTAGGGCAAGCAAAGCGATGACGTTAAATCTGTCGAGAGCTGAAACGTCCTCCCGTGGTGTGGTGTGGTAGTTAGAGAGGGGGGAGCAAGCGGTGTCGTCCACGTCACTTGACCATTGTTCAAAACATGCGTCCGTCGCCAAAAGCCCTTCCCTGTGTAGCTAAACAGTGTGCTGCGTATAATCAATCAGATCATTTTGATTATATGCAGTGCGAGAGAGACAGTGTAATGCTGCAAAATTTTGACCCTATTTGGGTACATATATAAAATCAAATTGTAATGTAACTTACTTACACCATTTACACGATTCAAACCATATATACCCAGTATTTTTAATGACTTTTTTTTATGTAACTGAAGAATATTATAAATTAAAATATTCTATTAGGTGGTAAATTTTAATTTAATAATTATCAAAACATATAACTGTAAAAAAAAACGCTTAATTTACCTTATACTTTAATTTATTTTGTTTTTCTGTCAAACCATTTGATTATATGTAGTAAGGATAGACACATTGTGTAATGCTGCAAAATTTTTTGCCCTATTTGGTATTATATAAAAATCAAATTATGAATGTAACTTACTTGTGCAGCATTCACGATTCAACAAAAATTACACTCATATACCATATGTTTCTTATGATTTTAGTAAACCGCAGTATGGAAATATTATACAAAAATATTAAGTAGTTGGTAAATTTAAATAATTATCTAAAACATGCAAAATGTTTAATACTAATTTTATACTTTAAGTTAATTTTTGTTCTTTCTTGTCAGATCATTTGATTATTTGTAATAAGGAAGGAGAGACATTGTGCAATGCTGCAGCATGCCCTTATTAGGTACAGCTATATAAAATCAAAATTGTGAATGTAACCTTAATTGCAGCATTCACGATTCAACAAAATTACTCATATACCATATGTTTCAGTATCTATGTAACTGTGAGAAGATTATTAATTAAAATATTCGAAGTAACGGCCAATTAGCTTAAACAATTATAAAACATGTGAATGTAAAAAAAATGCTAATATCAGTTATATTTTTCCTCTGAACCTGTTATGCTGGCAGATCACTTGATTAAATGCACAACCAAACAAACTGCATTGCTGCGTAAAATTTTTGCCCTATTTGGCATATTTTACGATAATCAAATTGTAATTAACTTACAGCGTTCACGATTCAACAAAATTACTCATACCATATGTTTCATGATTTTTTGCTAAACCGTGGAGAATATTATTAGTTGTAAACACAAGTAGTTAAAATTTCAAAATAATTATTAAAACATGTAAATGTAAAAAATGTTTAATACTAATTATATAATTTTAATTAATTTTGTAGTTCTGTCAGATCATTGGATTATATGTAGGAAGGAGAGAGACATGTAATGCTGCAAAATTTTTCACCCTATTTGGTATTATTATATAAAAATCAAACTGTGAATGTAACTTACAGCTTTTACGATTCTACAAACTCGTATACCATATTTCTAATGATTTTTTTTTATTTAACTGGAGAATATTATTAAATAAAATATTCATTAGTTGGTAAATTTTACCTGGTAATTAATTATCAAACATGTGAATGTAAAAAAAAATGTTTAATACTAATTATATACTTAAATTAATTTTGTTGTTCTGTCAGAGCATTTGATTATAAGTAGTAATTAAAGAGAAATTGTAATTTTATTGGCTCAAGGATAATCAAATTGTGAATGTAACTTACAGCATTCTCACGATTCAAAATCACCATATGTACCATATAAGCTCTATGAATTTTTTATGTAACTGTTTAGAATATTATTAGTTAAAATATTCAGAGCTACTATAAATTTTAATTCCAAAATAATTATCAAAACATGTGAATAAAAAAAAGTGCTTCATCACTAACCATATAATTTTAATTTGAATTGCCGTTCGCCTAGATCATTTGATTGTGGTCGCGGTAGCCGAGTGGTATAGGTATAGGACCGTGTCTTACCTTTTTACGAGTTGAGAACAATACCACTAAAGACCGGAAAGGGCGGATGCACGTTAAATCTGTCGAGAGCTGAAACGTCCTCCCAGGGTGTGGTGGTGTGGTAGTTAGGAGCAGGACGCCGGCCTCAGGTGTCGTCCTCACGCTCACTTTCGGACCATGGTTCAAAATTCTATGTGGTCCGTCGTGCCAAAAGCCCCTCGTGTAGCTAAACAGTGCGGCTTTAATAATCAATCAGATCATTTTGTTTATATGTAGGAAGGAGAGAGACAGTGTAATGCTGCAAAATTTTGACCTTATTTGGTATTATTATATAAAATCAAATTGTGAATGTAACTTACTTACAGCATTTACGATCCAACAAACCCCAGCTACCACATTTTTAATGACTTTTTATGTAACTGGAGAATATTATAGATATTAAAATATCTAATAGAAAGTGTAATTTAATTTAAATAATTATCAAAACATACGAATGTAAAATAATGTTTAATACCAATTATATAATTTTAATTTATTTCCAATCACAATTTGACCATTTGATTATATGTAGTAAGGAAAGAGACATTAGTGCAATGTAAAAATTTTTTGCCCTATTTATGTATTATATATAAAAATCAAAATTCAGGAATGTAACTTTAATTTCAGTAGCAATTGCGACCAGTTCGTAAAATTATCATATACCATATGTTTCCTCTATATGATTTTTTATGTAACTGTATATTATTAATTAAAATATTCGAAGTAATTGGGCTAATTTTAATTTAAACAATTATAAAACATGCGTATATGTAAAAAATGTTTAATATCAGCTATACTTTTCTTTAAACCTTGCTGGTGCCAGCAGAATTGAATAATCAAACAAAGTGCCTTTTCGTTCCGCCAAACAAGAAGAACGTAAATGTAAATCTCACTTGTACAGTACTACATTCAAACAAAATTTTTCATATGCCATATTTTTGTAATGACTTTTTAACAATAACTGAGAATATTTTTTAATTAAATACCAGTAGTTGGTAAATTTTTAATTTAATTATCGTTACAATGTAAAAATTTAATACCACTATATAATTTTAATTAAATTTGTTGTTCTAATGACCATTTACTGGCGCTGTGCTGTTAGACTGTGTAATATTATTTATGATAATCAAATTGTGAATGTAACTTACAGCATACACTACTATATACCATAAGTGTTTCATGAATTTTTTTATGTAACTTTTTAGAATATTATTAGTTAAAATATTCAGTAGTTGGTAAATTTTAATTTAAATAATTATCTAAACATGTGAATGTAAAAAAAAATGTTTAATACTAATTTTATACAAAAAATTTAATTTTGTTCTTCTGTCAGATCATTTGATTATGCACAGTAAAGGTACATTGTAATGTCGCAAAATGTTTCCTATTTGGTACTATTTTATGATGAATCAAATTGTTAAATGCAATCCTTAAGGGTACATTCACGATTCAACAAATACCATATACCATATAAGCCTTCTTTGTTTTTTATAGGGGCTGCGGTAGCCCAGTGGTTAAGGCGGTATCGGACCATGGCAGGCATGTCATGAGTTCGAGCCCCTGTACCACTAAAGACCTGCCGTGTAGGCAGCGATGCACGCTAAATCTGTCGAGCTGAAACGTCCTCCGTTGCGGTGTGGTAGTTATGAGTAAAGCCAGTTCGTGCGCCCCAATGTCACTTGACCATAGTCCAAAAATTACGTGGTCCGTCGCCAAAAGCCCCGTGTAGCTTTGAACAGTGCGACGTTACCATTCACTCACCTCACTCACTTGTTTTATGTAACTGTGGAGAATATTACTAGTTAAAATATTCAGTAGTTGGTAATTTTAATTTAATTAACCATCAAAACACGTGAATGTAAAAAACATGTTTAATACTATTTATATACTTTTAATTAATTTTGTTGTTCCGTCAGATCATTTGATTAAGTAAGTAGTAAGCAAGGAAAGAGACTGTGTAATATTATTTTATGATAATCACCAGAATGTAACTTACAGCATAAAATTACTCATATACCATATGTTTCATATGAATTTTTTTGCTATAAACTTTAGAATATTATTAGTTAAAAATATCTTTGTGTGTTGGTAAATTTTAATTTTAAATAATTCTCTAAACATGTGAATGTAAAAAAAATGTTTAATACTAACCATATACTTAAGTTAATTTTGTTTTTCAGTCAGATCATTTGATTATATGTAATAAAGAAGGAGACATTGTAATCCTGCAAAATTTTTTCCCTTATTTGGTACTATTATTTTATGATAATCAAACAGCACAACCCTTTACAGCATTCACGATTCAACAAAATTACCTTCATATACCATATGTTTCTTATTTTTTATGTAACTGTGGGATATAATTATTAGTTAAAATATTCAGTAGTTGGTAAATTTTAATTTTAAATAATTATCAAAACATGTGAATGTAAAAAAAGCTCGCTTGAAATACTCTAACTATATACTTAATTAATTTTGTCGTTCACTCAGATACTTTGATGGTACGCGGTAGCCGAGTGGTATAGGTGCCCAATCGTGTCTTAATTTGCTACGAGTTGGCCTCAATAAATTACTCAAAGACCCGCCGTGTAGGGCAGCGATGCACGTTAAATCTGTCGAGAGCTGAAACGTCCTCCCAGGGTGTGGTGGTGTGGTGTTAGAGAGGGTGCCAGCTCGGTGTCGTCCACGTCACTTGACCATGGTTCAAAATTACGTGGTCCGTCGCCAAAAGCCCCTCGTGTAGCCAGTGCGGCGTTAATAATCAATCAGATCATTTGATTATATGTAGGAAGAAGAGAGACAGTGTAATGCTGCAAAATTTTTGACCCTATTTGGTATTATTATATAAAAACAAAATTGTGAATGTAACTTTACTTACAGCATTTACGATTCAACAAACTCATATAATCTTATTTTTAATGACTTTTTTATGTAACTGGAGGAATAATATTAGTTAAAATATTCAGTAGTTTTGTAAATTTTAATTTAAATAATTTTATCAAAACATATGAATGTAAAAAAATGTTTAATACTAATTATATACTCTTAAGTTAATTTTGTTCTTCTGTCAAACCATTTGATTACATATATGTAGTAAGGAAAGAGACATTGTAATGCTGCAAAATTTTTTGCCCTATTTGGTATTATTATATAAAAATCAAATTGTGAATGTAACTTACTTGCAGCATTCACGATTCAACAAAATTACTCATACCATATTTTTAATGATATTTTTTTTATGCAACTGTAAAGAATATTATTAATTAAAATATTCTGAGTAATTGGTAAATTTTAATTTAAACAATTATCAAAACATGTGAATGTAAAAAAAAAATGTTTAATATCAGTTATTTTTTTCCTGAACTTTGTTATTCTTGCAGATCACTTGATTAAATGTATTAACCGAACAAACTGTGCATTGCTGCAAAATCTTTTGCCCTTTTTGGTATTATTTTATGAAAATCAAATTGTGAATGTAACTTACAGCGTTCACGATTCAACAAAATTACTCATATACCATATGTTTCATGATTTTTATGTAACTGCGGAGAATATTATTAGCTAAAATATTAAGTAGTTGGTAAATTTAAATAATTATTAAATCATGTAAATGTAAAAAAAAATGTTTAATACTAATTATATACTTTAATTAATTTTGTAGTTCTGTCAGATCATTGGATTATATGTAGGAAGGAGAGAGACAGTGTAATGCTGCAAAATTTTTCACCCTATTTGGTATTATTATATAAAAATCAAATTGTGAATGTAACTTACTTGTGCAGCATTTACAATTCAACAAAATTACTCATATACCATATGTTTCATGATTTTTTTTATTTAACTGTGGAGAATATTATTAGTTAAAATATTAAGTAGTTGGTAAATTTAAATAATTATCTAAACATGTGAATGTAAAAAAAATGTTTAATACTAATTTTATACTTAAGTTAATTTTGTTCTTCTGTCAGATCATTTGATTATTTGTAATAAGGAAGGAGACATTGCATTTCTTCAAAATATTTTGCCCAATTAGGTATTATTATATAAAAATCAAATTGTGAATGTAACTTAATTGCAGCATTCACTATTCTACAAACTCGTATACCATATTTCTAATGATTTTTTTTATTTAACTGGAGAATATTATTAAATAAAATATTCATTAGTTGGTAAATTTTAATTTAATTAATTATCAAAACATGTGAATGTAAAAAAAAATGTTTAATACTAATTATATACTTAAATTAATTTTGTTGTTCGGTCAGATCATTTGATTATAAGTAATAATTAAAGAGAAATTGTAATATTATTTTATGATAATCAAATTGTGAATGTAACTTACAGCATTCACGATTCAACAAAATAATTCATATACCATATGTTTCATGAATTTTTTTATGTAACTGTTTAGAATATTATTAAATTAAAATATTCAGTAGTTGGTAAATTTTTTAATTTAAATAATTATGAAAACATGTGAATGTGTAAAAAAAAATTTTAATACTAACCATATACTTTAATTAATTTTGTTGTTATGTCAGATCATTTGATTGTGGCCGCGGTAGCCGAGTGTTATAGGTATCGGGCCGTGTCTTACCTTTTTACGAGTTGGAGCCCAAGACCACTAAAGACTCGCCGTGTAGGGCAGCGATGCACGTTAAATCTGTCGAGAGCTGAAACGTCCTCCCGTGGTGTGGTGTGGTAGTTAGGAGTGGGGGATGCCAGCTCAGGTGTCGTCCACGTCACTTGACCATGGTTCAAAATTATGTGGTCCGTCGCCAAAAGCCGTCGTGTAGCTAAACAGTGCGGCTTTAATAATCAATCAGATCATTTGTTTATATGTAGGAAGGAGAGAGACAGTGTAATGCTGCAAAATTTTGACCTTATTTGGTATTATATAAAAATCAAATTGTGAATGTAACTTACTTACAGCATTTACGATTCAACAAACTCATATACCATATTTTTAATGACTTTTTTTATGTAACTGGAGAATATTATAGATATTAAAATATTCATTAGAGGTGGTAAATTTTAATTTAAATAATTATCAAAACATATGAATGTAAAAATAATGTTTAATACTAATTATATACTTTAATTTATTTTGTTCATAATTCTGACCATTTGATTATATGTAGTAAGGAAAGAGACATTGTGTGTAATGCTGCAAAATTTTTTGCCCTATTTGGTATTATATAAAAATCAAATTGTGAATGTAACTTAATTGTGCAGCAATCGCGATTCAACAAAATTAGTCATACCATATTTTTAATGATATTTTTTTTATGCAACTGTAAAGAATATTATTAATTAAAATATTCTGAGTAATTGGTAAATTTTAATTTAAACAATTATCAAAACATGTGAATGTAAAAAAAAAATGTTTAATATCAGTTATTTTTTTCCTGAACTTTGTTATTCTTGCAGATCACTTGATTATATGTAGTAAACAAACAAACTGTGTATTGCTGCAAAATGTTTGCTCTGTTCGGTATTATTATATAAAAATCAAATTGTGAATGTAGCTTACTTACATCATTTACGATTCAACAAAATTACTCATATGCCATATTTTTAATGACTTTTTTTTATGTAACTGGAGAATATTATTAATTATAATATTCAGTAGTTGGTAAATTTTAATTTAAATAATTATCAAAACATATGAATGTAAAAAAAATGTTTAATACTAATTATATACTTTAATTTATTTTGTTTTCTATCAGACCATTTGATTATATGTAGTAAGGAAAGAGACATTGTGTAATGCTGCAAAATTTTTTGTTCTATTTGGTATTATTATATAAAAATCAAATTGTGAATGTAATTTAATTGCAGCATTCACGATTCAACAAAATTTCTCATATACCATGTTTCACGATTTTTTTTTATGTAACTGTGGAGAATATTATTAATTAAAATATTCGAAGTAATTGGCTAATTTTAATTTAAACAATTATAAAAACATATATATGTAAAAAAAAAATGCTTAATATCAGTTATACTTTTCCTGAACTTTGTTATGCTGGCAGATCACTTGATTATATGTATTAACCAAACAAACTGTGCATTGCTGCAAAATTTTTTGCCCTATTTGGTATTATTTTATGATAATCAAATTGTGAATGTAACTTACTTACAGCATTTACGATTCAACAAAATTTTTCATATGCCATATTTTAAAGACTTTTTAATGTAACTGGAGAATATTATTAATTAAAATATTCAGTAGTTGGTAAATTTTAATTTAATATCAAAACATGTGAATGAAAAAAAAAATGTTTAATACTAATTATATACTTTAATTAAATTTGTTGTTCTGTCAGATCATTTGATTATAAGTAGTAAGGAAAGAGACATTGTGTAATATTATTTTATGATAATCAAATTGTGAATGTAACTTACAGCATTCACGATTCAACAAAATTACTCATATACCATATGTTTCATGAATTTTTTATGTAACTGTGGAGAATATTATTAGTTAAAATATTCAGTAGTTGGTAAATTTTAATTTAAATAATTATCAAAACATGTGAATGTAAAAAAAATGTTTAATACTAACCATATATTTTAATTAGTTTTGTTGTTCACTCAGATACTTTGATTGTGGCCGCGGTAGCCGAGTGGTATAGGTATCGGACCGTGTCTTAATTTGCCACGAGTTGGAGCCCAATACCACTAAAGACCCGCCGTGTAGGGCAGCGATGCACGTTAAATCTGTCGAGAGCTGAAACGTCCTCCCAGGGTGTGGTGTGGTAGTTAGGAGAGGGGTGCCAGCTCAGGTGTCGTCCACGTCACTTGACCATGGTTCAAAATTACGTGGTCCGTCGCCAAAAGCCCTCGTGTAGCTAAACAGTGCGGCGTTAATAATCAATCAGATCATTTGATTATATGTAGGAAGGAGTGAGACAGTGTAATGCTGCAAAATTTTGACCCTATTTGGTATTATTATATAAAAATCAAATTGTGAATGTAACTTACTTACACCATTTACACGATTCAACAAACTCATATATACCATATTTTTAATGACTTTTTTTTATGTAACTGAAGAATATTATAAATTAAAATATTCATTAGGTGGTAAATTTTAATTTAAATAATTATCAAAACATATGAATGTAAAAAAAAATGTTTAATTCTAATTTTATACTTTAATTTATTTTGTTTTTCTGTCAAACCATTTGATTATATGTAGTAAGGAAAGACACATTGTGTAATGCTGCAAAATTTTTTGCCCTATTTGGTATTATATAAAAATCAAATTATGAATGTAACTTACTTGTGCAGCATTCACGATTCAACAAAATTACTCATATACCATATGTTTCATGATTTTTTTTTGTAACTGTGGAGAATATTATTAGTTAAAATATTAAGTAGTTGGTAAATTTAAATAATTATCTAAACATGTGAATGTAAAAAAAAAAATGTTTAATACTAATTTTATACTTAAGTTAATTTTGTTCTTCTGTCAGATCATTTGATTATTTGTAATAAGGAAGGAGAGACATTGTGCAATGCTGCAAAATATTTTGCCCTATTAGGTATTATTATATAAAAATCAAATTGTGAATGTAACTTAATTGCAGCATTCACGATTCAACAAAATTACTCATATACCATATGTTTCATGATTTTTTTTTATGTAACTGTGGAGAAGATTATTAATTAAAATATTCGAAGTAATTGGCTAATTTTAGTTTAAACAATTATAAAAACATGTGAATGTAAAAAAAAATGCTTAATATCAGTTATATTTTTCCTGAACTTTGTTATGCTGGCAGATCACTTGATTAAATGTATTAACCAAACAAACTGTGCATTGCTGCAAAATTTTTTGCCCTATTTGGTATTATTTTACGATAATCAAATTGTGAATGTAACTTACAGCGTTCACGATTCAACAAAATTACTCATATACCATATGTTTCATGATTTTTTTTATGTAACTGTGGAGAATATTATTAGTTAAAATATTAAGTAGTTGGTAAATTTAAATAATTATTAAAACATGTAAATGTAAAAAAAAATGTTTAATACTAATTATATACTTTAATTAATTTTGTAGTTCTGTCAGATCATTTGATTATATGTAGGAAGGAGAGAGACAGTGTAATGCTGCAAAATTTTTCACCCTATTTGGTATTATTATATAAAAATCAAACTGTGAATGTAACTTACAGCTTTTACGATTCTACAAACTCGTATACCATATTTCTAATGATTTTTTTTTATTTAACTGGAGAATATTATTAAATAAAATATTCATTAGTTGGTAAATTTTAATTTAATTAATTATCAAAACATGTGAATGTAAAAAAAAATGTTTAATACTAATTATATACTTAAATTAATTTTGTTGTTCTGTCAGAGCATTTGATTATAAGTAGTAATTAAAGAGAAATTGTAATATTATTTTATGATAATCAAATTGTGAATGTAACTTACAGCATTCACGATTCAAAAAAATTACTCATATACCATATGTTTCATGAATTTTTTTATGTAACTGTTTAGAATATTATTAGTTAAAATATTCAGAGTATTTGGTAAATTTTAATTTAAATAATTATCAAAACATGTGAATGTAAAAAAAATGTTTAATACTAACCATATACTTTAATTAATTTTGTTGTTCTGTCAGATCATTTGATTGTGGCCGCGGTAGCCGAGTGGTATAGGTATAGGACCGTGTCTTACCTTTTTACGAGTTGGAGAACAATACCACTAAAGACTCGCCGTGTAGGGCAGCGATGCACGTTAAATCTGTCGAGAGCTGAAACGTCCTCCCAGGGTGTGGTGTGGTAGTTAGGAGAGGGGGATGCCAGCTCAGGTGTCGTCCACGTCACTTGACCATGGTTCAAAATTATGTGGTCCGTCGCCAAAAGCCCTCGTGTAGCTAAACAGTGCGGCTTTAATAATCAATCAGATCATTTGTTTATATGTAGGAAGGAGAGAGACAGTGTAATGCTGCAAAATTTTGACCTTATTTGGTATTATATAAAAATCAAATTGTGAATGTAACTTACTTACAGCATTTACGATTCAACAAACTCATATACCATATTTTTAATGACTTTTTTTATGTAACTGGAGAATATTATAGATATTAAAATATTCATTAGAGGTGGTAAATTTTAATTTAAATAATTATCAAAACATATGAATGTAAAAATAATGTTTAATACTAATTATAAAATTTTAATTTATTTTGTTCATAATTCTGACCATTTGATTATATGTAGTAAGGAAAGAGACATTGTGTGTAATGCTGCAAAATTTTTTGCCCTATTTGGTATTATATAAAAATCAAATTGTGAATGTAACTTAATTGTGCAGCAATTGCGATTCAACAAAATTAGTCATATACCATATGTTTCATGATTTTTTTTTATGTAACTGTGGAGAATATTATTAATTAAAATATTCGAAGTAATTGGCTAATTTTAATTTAAACAATTATAAAAACATGTATATGTAAAAAATGCTTAATATCAGTTATACTTTTCCTGAACCTTTGTATGCTGGCAGATCACTTGATTATATGTATTAACCAAACAAACGGGCATTGCTGAAAAATTTTGCCTATTTGGTATTATTTTATGATAATCAAATTGTGAATGTAACTTACTTACAGCATTTACGATTCAACAAAATTTTTCATATGCCATATTTTTAATGACTTTTTTTTAATGTAACTGGAGAATATTTTTAATTAAAATATTCAGTAGTTGGTAAATTTTAATTTAATTATCAAAACATGTGAATGTAAAAAAAAAATGTTTAATACTAATTATATACTTTAATTAAATTTGTTGTTCTGTCAGATCATTTGATTATAAGTAGTAAGGAAAGAGACTGTGTAATATTATTTTAGATAATCAAATTGTGAATGTAATTACAGCATAAAATTACCATATACCTATGTTTCCATGAATTTTTATGTAACTTTTAGAATATTATTAGTTAAAAATATTCAGTAGTTGGTAAATTTTAATTTAAATAATTATCTAAACATGTGAATGTAAAAAATGTCTTATACCATTTTATACAAAAATTTAATTTTGTTAACTGTGAGAATCATTTGATTATATGAAAGGAGACATTGTAATGCTGCAAATGTTTCCTATTTGGTATTATTTATGATAATCAAATTAATGTAACTTACAGCATTCACGATTCAAAAAATTACTCATATACCATATAGTTTTTTTTTTTATAGGGCTGGGTAGCCCAGTGTTGGTATCGGACCATGGCAGGATGTCATGAGTTATGCTCCCGTACCACTAAAGACCCGCTGTGAGGCATTGCTGCACGTTAAATCTGTCGAGATGAAACGTCCTCCTGTTGGTGTGGTGTGGTAGTTAGAGAGGGGGTGCAGTTCAGGTGTCGTCCACGTCACTTGACCATGGTTCAAAATTACGTGGTCCGTCGCCAAAAGCCCTCGTGTAGCTGAACAGTGCGACGTTAATATTCACTCACTCACTCACTTGTTTTTTTATGTAACTGTGGAGAATATTATTAGTTAAAATATTCAGTAGTTGGTAAATTTTAATTTAATTAACTATCAAAACACGTGAATGTAAAAAAACATGTTTAATACTATTTATATACTTTAATTAATTTTGTTGTTCTGTCAGATCATTTGATTATAAGTAGTAAGGAAAGAGACTGTGTAATATTATTTTATGATAATCAAATTGTGAATGTAACTTACAGCATAAAATTACTCATATACCATATGTTTCATGAATTTTTTTATGTAACTTTTTAGAATATTATTAGTTAAAATATTCAGTAGTTGGTAAATTTTAATTTAAATAATTCTCTAAACATGTGAATGTAAAAAAAAATGTTTAATACTAATTTTATACTTAAGTTAATTTTGTTCTTCTGTCAGATCATTTGATTATATGTAATAAAGAAGGAGACATTGTAATCCTGCAAAATTTTTCCCTATTTGGTATTATTTTATGATAATCAAATTGTTAATGTAACTTACAGCATTCACGATTCAACAAAATTACTCATATACCATATGTTTCTTGTTTTTTTATGTAACTGTGGAGAATATTATTAGTTAAAATATTCAGTAGTTGGTAAATTTTAATTTAAATAATTATCAAAACATGTGAATGTAAAAAAAATGTTTAATACTAACCATATACTTTAATTAATTTTGTCGTTCACTCAGATACTTTGATTGTGGCCGCGGTAGCCGAGTGGTATAGGTATCGGACCGTGTCTTAATTTGCCACGAGTTGGAGCCCAATACCACTAAAGACCCGCCGTGTAGGGCAGCGATGCACGTTAAATCTGTCGAGAGCTGAAACGTCCTCCCAGGGTGTGGTGTGGTAGTTAGGAGAGGGGGTGCCAGCTCAGGTGTCGTCCACGTCACTTGACCATGGTTCAAAATTACGTGGTCCGTCGCCAAAAGCCCTCGTGTAGCTAAACAGTGCGGCGTTAATAATCAATCAGATCATTTGATTATATGCAGGAAGGAGTGAGACAGTGTAATGCTGCAAAATTTTGACCCTATTTGGTATTATTATATAAAAATCAAATTGTGAATGTAACTTACTTATACAGCATTTACACGATTCAACAAACTCATATACCTTATTTTTAATGACTTTTTTCCTTAATGTAATTGGAGAATATTATTAATTAAAATATTCAGTAGTTGGTGAATTTTAATTTAAATAATTATCAAAACATATGAATGAAAAAAAAATGTTTAATACAATTATATACTTGAATTTGCCCCGTCAAACCATTTATTAATATGTGAAGGAAAGAGACATTGAATGCTGCAAAATTTTTGCCCATTTGGATTATTATATAAAAATAAATTTTGGAATGTAACTACTTGAAGATCAGATTCAACAAAATTACTCATACCATATTTTTAAATTTTTTTTTATGCAACTGTAAAGAATATTTTTAAAATAAAATATTCGGAAAGGGAAAATTTTTTAATTTTAAACAATTTCAAAACAAAAAAAAATTTTATATCAGTTTTTTTTTTTCCTGAATTTTTGTTATTTTGCAGATCACTTGATTAAATGTATTAACCAAACAAACTGTGCATTGCTGAAAAAATTTTTTGCCCTTTTGGTATTATTTTTATGAAAATCAAATTGTGAATGTAACTTACGGGTTCAGATTCAACAAAATTACCAAACCATATTTTTATTTTTTTTTGTCCAAATATTATTAGCAAAATATTAAGTATTTGGGAAATTTAAATAATTATTAAATCATGTAAATGAAAAAAAAAATGTTTAATATTTAATTATATATTTAATTTAAATTTTTGTAGTTCTGTCAGATCTTTGGGATTATATGTGGGAAGGAGAGAGACAGTGTAATGCTGAAAAATTTTTTTCACCCTTTTGGGTATTATTATATAAAAACAAATTGTGAATGTAACTTACTTGTGCGATTTACAATTCAACAAAATTACTATATACCATTTTTCCCATGATTTTTTATTTAACTGGGAAAAAATTATTATTTAAAAAATATTAAGAGTTGGAAAATTAAATAATTATCAAAAACATGTGAAAAAAAAAAAAAATGTTTAATACTTTTTTTTATACTTGAAATTTTGTTCTTCTGTCAGATCATTTGATTATTTGTAATAAGGAAGGAGACATTGCTTTTCCCAAAATTTTTTTGCCCAATTGGGTATTATTATAAAAAAATAAAATTTGGAATGTAATTTAATTGCAGCATTCACTATTCTAAAAACCTATCCCCCATATTTCTAATGATTTTTTATTTAACTGGAGAATATTATTAAATAAAATTTTCTTATTTTAAATTTTAATTTAATTAATTATCAAAACATGGAATGAAAAAATGTTTAATACTAATTATATATTTAAAATTTAAATTTTTTGTTGTTCGGTCAGATCATTTGATTATAGGTAATAATTAAAAGAGAAATTGTAATATTATTTTATGATAATCAAATTGTAATGTAACTTACAGCATTCACGATTCAACAAAATAATTCATATACCATATGTTTCATGAATTTTTTATGTAACTGTTTAGATATTATAATTAAAATATTCAGTAGTTGGTAAATTTTTTAATTTAAATAATTATCAAAACATGTGAATGTAAAAAAAATGTTTAATACTAACCATATACTTTAATTAATTTTGTTGTTCTGTCAGATCATTTGATTGTGGCCGCGGTAGCCGAGTGGTATAGGTATCGGACCGTGTCTTAATTTGCCACGAGTTGGAGCCCAATACCACTAAAGACCCGCCGTGTAGGGCAGCGATGCACGTTAAATCTGTCGAGAGCTGAAACGTCCTCCCAGGGTGTGGTGTGGTAGTTAGGAGAGGGGTGCCAGCTCAGGTGTCGTCCACGTCACTTGACCATGGTTCAAAATTACGTGGTCCGTCGCCAAAAGCCCTCGTGTAGCTAAACAGTGCGGCGTTAATAATCAATCAGATCATTTGATTATATGCAGGAAGGAGTGAGACAGTGTAATGCTGCAAAATTTTGACCCTATTTGGTATTATTATATAAAAATCAAATTGTGAATGTAACTTACTTATACAGCATTTACACGATTCAACAAACTCATATACCTTATTTTTAATGACTTTTTTTTTTATGTAACTGGAGAATATTATTAGTTAAAATATTCAGTAGTTGGTAAATTTTAATTTAAATAATTATCAAAACATATGAATGTAAAAAAAATGTTTAATACTAATTATATACTTAAGTTAATTTTGTTCTTCTGTCAAACCATTTGATTATATGTAGTAAGGAAAGAGACATTGTAATGCTGCAAAATTTTTTGCCCTATTTGGTATTATTATATAAAAATCAAATTGTGAATGTAACTTACTTGCAGCATTCACGATTCAACAAAATTTCTCATATACCATGTTTCACGATTTTTTATGTAACTGTGGAGAATATTATTAATTAAAATATTCGAAGTAATTGGCTAATTTTAATTTAAACAATTATAAAAACATGTATATGTAAAAAAAAAATGCTTAATATCAGTTATACTTTTCCTGAACTTTGTTATGCTGGCAGATCACTTGATTATATGTATTAACCAAACAAACTGTGCATTGCTGCAAAATTTTTTGCCCTATTTGGTATTATTTTATGATAATCAAATTGTGAATGTAACTTACTTACAGCATTTACGATTCAACAAAATTTTTCATATGCCATATTTTTAAAGACTTTTTTTTAATGTAACTGGAGAATATTATTAATTAAAATATTCAGTAGTTGGTAAATTTTAATTTAATTATCAAAACATGTGAATGTAAAAAAATGTTTAATACTAATTATATACTTTAATTAAATTTGTTGTTCTGTCAGATCATTTGATTATAAGTAGTAAGGAAAGAGACATTGTGTAATATTATTTTATGATAATCAAATTGTGAATGTAACTTACAGCATTCACGATTCAACAAAATTACTCATATACCATATGTTTCATGAATTTTTTTTATGTAACTTTTTAGAATATTATTAGTTAAAATATTCAGTAGTTGGTAAATTTTAATTTAAATAATTATCTAAACATGTGAATGTAAAAAAAATGTTTAATACTAACCATATACTTTAATTAATTTTGTTGTTCACTCAGATCATTTGATTGTGGCCGCGGTAGCCGAGTGGTATAGGTATCGGACCGTGTCTTAATTTGCCACGAGTTGGAGCCCAATACCACAAAGACCGCCGTAGTAGGCAGCGATGCACGTTAAATCTGTCGAGAGCTGAAACGTCCTCCCAGGGTGTGGTGTGGTAGTTAGGAGAGGGGGTGCCAGCTCAGGTGTCGTCCACGTCACTTGACCATGGTTCAAAATTACGTGGTCCGTCGCCAAAAGCCCTCGTGAGCAAAAAGTGGGGGTTAATAATCAATCAGATCATTTTATTATATGTAGGAAGGAGTGAGACAGTGTAATGCTGCAAAATTTGACCCTATTTGGGATTATTATATAAAAATCAAATTGGAATGTAACTTACTTTTTACAGCATTTCAGATTCAACAAACCATATACCTATTTTAAGACTTTTTTTTGTAATGGGGAATATTAAGTTAAAAAATTCAGAGGGGTTTTTTTTTAAAAAACAAAAATTTAATGAAAAAAAAAAAAAGTTTTAAAACTAATTTTTTACTTTAGTTTTTTGTTGTTCTGTGACCCCTTTTATTTTATTATAAGAAAGAGACAGTAATGCAAATTTTTTTTTTCCCATTTGGGTTTTATTAAAAACAAATTTTAACTTACTTGGCATTCCGGGTTCAACAAAAATTTTAAAATTCTTTATGTTTTTTTTTAACTGTGAAAATTTTTATTTAAAAAATTCTATAATTGAATTTTAATTTAAACAATTATCAAAAATGTGAATGTAAAAAAAAAAAGTTTAATATCATTTTTTTTTTCCTGAACTTTTTTATTCTGGCAGATCACTTGATTATATGTAGAAAACCAAAAAAAACTGTTTTTAAAAAATTAAGTTTTTGGTTTTTTTGTTTGGTAAAAATTATATTATCAAATTGTGAAAATAACTTTATACAGCATTTCTTTTCCAACAAAATTCCCCTTATGCCTTTTTTTAATGATTTTTTTATGAATAAGGAATATTTTTAAATTTATAATTCTGTAAGGTTAAATTTTTAAATTTTAAAAAAATTTTATTCAAAACATGTAATTTTAAAAAAAAAAATGAATACTAATTATATACTTTAATAAATTTTTGTTTTTTTTGTCAGATCATTTGATTATAAGTAGAAATTAAAGAAACATTGTGAAAATATTATTTTATAAAATTTAAAAATTGTGAAATTCAAAAGATTCACGATTCAAAAAAATTTACCTATACATTTTTTTTCGGAATTTTTTTTTTTTGGAGATTATTATTATTTAAAAATTTATTTAGAAGGGGAAAATTTTTAAATTTTTAAAAAATTTTAAAAACGAATGTAAAAAAAAATGTTTAATTTTTTACTTTAGTTAATTTTGTTGCCCTGAAAATCATTTGATTTTTTATGAAAAACTTTTTAATTTTGAAAAATTTTTGCCTGTTTGGGGATTATTATATAAAAATAAAATTTTGTGGGTAATTAAAGCATTCCTTTCCCAAAAAAAAATTACTCATAAAACTAGGGGGTTTCCTTTTTTTTTATGTAACTGTGGGGGAAATATTATTATTTAAAAAATATTCAGTAGTTGGTAAATTTTTTAAATAATTTTCAAAAAATGTGAATGAAAAAAAACGGGTACTTTAATTTTTTTATACTTTAATTTAATTTTTTGTTTTGGCGACCCCTTTTATTGGTATTGGGGAAAGGGGAGAGACAGTGTAGCGAAATTTTTAAAATTTTATGGTATTATATAAAACCAAATTTTTAATGTAACTTCAGCATTTATTATTCAACAAAACCCCATTAAAAATTTTTAATTGACTTTTTTAATGTAACATAGAAAATATTATTAAAAAATATTCATTAGTTGGGAAATTTTTTTTAAATAATTACAAAAAATATGAATGTTAAAAAAAAAAAGTTTAAAATCAGTTATATTTTTTTCCCGAACTTTTTTTTTTTCCAAAAAATTTACTTATTATATATAGTAACCAAACAAACTGTGTATTGCTGCAAAATGTTTGCTCTGTTTGGTATTATTATATGATAATCAAATTGTGAATGTAACTTACTTACAGCATTTACGATTCAACAAAATTTTTCATATGCCATATTTTTAATGACTTTTTTTTAATGTAACTGGAGAATATTATTAATTAAAATATTCAGTAGTTGGTAAAATTTAATTTAATGAATTATCAAAACATGTGAATGTAAAAAAAAAAATTTTTAATACTAATTATATACTTAAGTTAATTTTGTTCTTCTGTTAGATCATTTGGTTATATGTAATAAAGAAGGAGACATTGTGTAATGCTGCAAAATTTTGACCCTATTTGGTATTATTATATAAAAATCAAATTGTGAATGTAACTTACTTATACAGCATTTACACGATTCAACAAATTCATATACCATATTTTTAATGACTTTTTTTATGTAACTGGAGAATATTATAAATTAAATTATTCATTAGGTGGTAAATTTTAATTTAAATAATTATCAAAACATATGAATGTAAAAAAAATGTTTAATACTAATTATATACTTAAGTTAATTTTGTTCTTCTGTCAAACCATTTGATTATATGTAGTAAGGAAAGAGACATTGTGTTATGCTGCAAAATTTTTTGTTCTATTTGGTATTATTATATAAAATCATATTGTGAATGTAATTTAATTGCAGCATTCACGATTCAACAAAATTTCTCATATACCATGTTTCACGATTTTTTTTTATGTAACTGTGGAGAATGTTATTAATTAAAATATTCTGAGTAATTGGCAAATTTTAATTTAAATTATTTTCAAAACATGTGAATGTAAAAAAAAATGCTTAATATCAGTTATATTTTTCCTGAACTTTGTTGTTCTGGCAGATCACTTGATTATGTGTAGTAACCAAACAAACTGTGCATTGCTGTAAAATTTTTTCCCTATTTGGTATTATTTTATGATAATCAAATTGTGAATGTAACTTACAGCGTTCACGATTCAACAAAATTACTCATATACCATATGTTTCATGATTTTTTTAATGTAACTGTGGAGAATATTATTAGCTAAAATATTAAGTAGTTGGTAAATTTAAATTTAAATAATTATCAAAACATGTGAATGTAAAGAAAATGTTTAATACTAATTATATACTTTAATTAATTTTGTTGTTCTGTCAGATCATTGGATTATATGTAGGAAGGAGAGAGACAGTATAATTCTGCTAAATTTTTGACCCTATTTGGTATTATTATATAAAAATCAAATTGTGAATGTAACTTACAGCATTTACGATTCAACAAACTCATATACCTTATTTTTAATGACTTTTTTTTATGTAACTGGAGAATATTATTAATTAAAATATTCATTAGTTGGTAAATTTTAATTTAAATTATTATCAAAACATGTGAATGTAAAAAAAAAATGTTTAATATCAGTTATATTTTTCCTGAACTTTGTTATTCTGGCAGATTACTTGATTATATGTATTAACCAAACAAACTGTGCATTGCTGCAAAATCTTTGCTCGCTTTGGTATTATCTTATGATAATCAAATTGTGAATGTAACTTACAGCATTCACGATTCAACAAAATTACTCATATACCATATGTTTCATGAATTTTTTTATGTAACTGTGTAGAATATTATTAGTTAAAATATTGAGTTGTTGGTAAATTTTAATTTAAATAATTATCAAAACATGTGAATGTAAAAAAAAAATTTTTAATACTAATTTTATACTTTAGTTAATTTTGTTGTTCTGTCAGATCATTTGATTATATTAGTAAGCAAAGAGACATTGTAATTGCTGCAAAATTTATTTTCCTATTTGGTATTATTATATAAAAATCAAATTGTGAATGTAACTTACTTGCAGCATTCGCGATTCAACAAAATTACTCATAACATATCTTTCATGATATTTTTTTTTATGCAACTGTGAAGAATATTATTAGTTAAAATATTCTGAGTAATTGGTAAATTTTAATTTAAACAATTATCAAAACATGTGAATGTAAAAAAAAATGTTTAATATCAGTTATTTTTTTCCTGAACTTTGTTATTCTGGCAGATCACTTGATTATATGTAGTAACCAAACAAACTGTATTGCTGCAAAATGTTTGCTCTGTTTGGTATTATTATATAATCAAATTTTGAATGTAACTTACTTATACAGCATTTACGATTCAACAAAATTACTCATATGCCATATTTTTAATGACTTTTTTATGTAACTGGAGAATATTATTAATTATAATATTCAGTAGTTGGATAAATTTTAATTTAAATAATTATCAAAACATGTGAATTTTAAAAAAAATGTTTAATACTAATTATATACTTTAATGAATTTTGTTTTTCTGTCAGATCATTTGATTATACCAGGTGTATGCATATCAAATGAGACGATAGCTAACAGAGGTCGCCACGCATATATGCAAACAATACGAAACCATGACATATGATTTTTTTTACAGTTTGATCTTTGATACTCATGTTTAGTTTACATGTGGACGAGTTTCAGCATGCATTGTATTTTTTTTACTGTGTTGAAAATTTCGAATTATATGCCTTCCGACCATGATTTGCGGGCAGCATTAATTTTTTGCTACCATCTGAAGAAAAATGCTGCCGATTCGCATCAAGTGCTTGTATAAGCATACCCCGGCAATACTCTGAGCCGTGCGCAGTGCTACGGGTGGTTTGAAAAGTTTCAAAATGGTGATTTCGATGTGAGAAACGAGGAGCGTGGCAGAATAGCAAAAAAATTGAAGATGCTGAATTACAAACATTACTCGATGAAGATGATGACAAAATGAAAGAACATCTTGCAGAACAATTGAATGTTTACCAGAGCACTGTTTCCCGTCGTCTCAAAGCAATGGGCAAGATAATAAAGGTCGGTAGATGGGTACCACACGATCTGACGGAATGTCAGCAGGAAAACCGAAAAATCGAGTTCGAAATGTTGCTTGCCCAATACAAACGCAAGTCATATCTCCATCTAATTGTGACTGGTGATGAAAAATGGATTTATTATGAGAATCCCAAGCGTAATCGATCATATATTGATCCCGGACAGCCACCCAAATCGACCGCAAGGCCGAATCGTTTCGGCCGCAAGACAATGCTGTGTACTTTCTGGGATCAGGAGGAACCAGTCTGTTATGAGCTTCTCAAACCCGGCGAAACCGTTAATACTGATCGCTGCAAGCAGCAATTACTTAATTTGAATGATGCTATACTCGAAGAACGCGAGCAATACAAGAAACGGCAGCACAAAGTGATTTTCCTTGATGACAACGCACCTAGCCACCATGGTAAACCGGCCAAATATATCGTTAAGGCGCTCGGCTGGGAGCCCTTAGCGCATGCGGCTTATTCGCCAGACTTGGCTCCTTCCGATTACCACCTATTTGCATCATTGGGACACGCATTGGCTGAACAGCTCTTCACTTCTTACGAAAACGTCAAATCTTGGTTTGATGTCTGGCTTGCCTCAAAAGACCGATCATTTTTTTGGCGTGGTATTCACAAATTGCCCGAAAGATGAGAAAAAAGTGTAGCTAGCGATGGATATTATTTCGAATAGAGAAATAATAACAGTTTTCGCAAATTTATTGTGTGTTTTTTTAAAACAATCATATGCATACACCTGGTATGTAGTAAGGAAAGAGACATTGTAATGCTGCAAAATTTTTTGCCCTATTTGGTATTATTATATAAAAATCAAATTGTGAATGTAACTTACTTGCAGCATTCACGATTCAACAAAATTACTCATATACCATATGATTCATGATTTTTTTTTATGTAACTGTGGAGAATATTATTAATTAAAAGATTCTAAGTAATTGGTAAATTTTAATTTAAACAATTATCAAAACATGTGAATGTAAAAAAAAAATGTTTAATATCAGTTATTTTTTTCCTGAACTTTGTTATTCTGGCAGATCACTTGATTATATGTAGTAAGCAAGGATACTGTGTCTTGCTGCAAAATGTTTGCTCTGCTTGATGTTATTGTATGATAATCAAATTGTGAATGTGATTTTAGTATTTTGTTTTTTTTAACCACCAAAAATTTGCTATCAACCTCAAATTCGTTGTAAATAACCACGATACAATAAAATTACTTATATACCATATTTTTAATGACTTTTTTTCTTGATATAACTGGAGAATATTATAAATTAAAATTGCATTAATTGGTAAATTTTAATTTAAATAATTATCAAAACATGTGAATGCAAAAAAAATGTTTAATACTGATTATATACTTTTCCTGAATTTTGTTGTTCTGTCAGATCAGCGTTTCTCCAACTGTGGAGCGCGCCCCCCATTGGGAGGCGTGACAACTCCATGAGGGCGACGCGAGCATATTGAAAAGTCGAAAACAAACGATAATTTTAAAAAATTGTTAATTTACTTAAAGAAACAAACAAAAGAGACATTCTGACATAATAAAAAATAAACATTTACACTGATATATTACACTTATACATGTATCAATGCTATCATATTGTATTTTATTATTAATTAAACAATACTAAGTTAAGAACAAGTTTATTAATAACCAGTGACCCCAAGGGCTTGTCATACATATAATTAAGAATAAAAATTAACACTTATCTTGATAATTTGTACGGTTTTTAATTAATTCCTCAACTGCTGATTAAAAAAGCGCGATTGTTTCCAATGCCAACCGTTTTCCATGGGGCCAGGGGGCTTTTTAATTTTTTGGGACCCACAAAATAAAAAAATCCCCCCTACACAACGTAAAAAAATTTTTTTAAGAAATATATTTTGTTCATAAATACACCCTATAAAACTTGAATAGTTTTTGCAAAGAAAAGTAAATAACTATACGTATCGATATGTATTTTTTAAAAAATTAAAACAAAAACAATATAAAAAAAAATTAGAATTTTTTTTTTCTGACTCTTAACTCTGAAAACTTTCGTTTAAATTTCTTTTAAATCAATTTGTTCAGCTATTTTAAGTTCGATACCCAAAGCAGCAAAAACCATTTTAATCTTTTTGAAGAAGTAGACCAAAAGAAATTTTAATTGAGAAACTCCTTTCCACTTTACAAGTTATTCAATGAAAGTAAAATTTTAATGCGATGGCAAGTTTTGGGGCAAAATCAAAACCGAAAAAAATTTTTAAAACTTCTTTTGGGGCTTTCCTTTTATCTAATAATTGTTAAAACTGAATTATCTCATCTGCAAATCAAGCGATTTATATCTACTGATTCTCCATCCCAACATCATTTCTAAATTTTTGGTTTTTTAATTTTTAAAATTTTTTAGATATTTTTTAAACACATATATTATATTTGAAAAATTATTACTCTTTAAAATTTAAACCATTCCCAAGGCTTTAAATTTGTTGGTCAATTGTAAAAAAAAACTCTATCTTGAATTTTAATTTTACTTCAAGGGATCATCTCGTATTGTAATAAAAACTTTTTGCAAGCTTGAACGTGTCTGCGTGACCTCAAAAATTAGCGGGGATTCTCTCGTGGGCCAGTTTTTTTGCATCACGACATTTCAAAAAAAGCCCCATCCGATCAAAGATCTTTAAAAAAAATCCTTACAATTTCTTAAAGAGTTACATAGCGGATGGTAGATCAATTTTTGTTTGCAAACCCTTTTTATCGGTTTTTGCAATTTGATTTTATCCCAAATATAGGGAGCATAAGAACTTAAATTGTTTAATAAATTTAATAATCCAGGGCCCTCTTTAGAGTTGCTTTACATTATTATAAATACTAAAAGAGCACTGCCTCCAAATTTGAACTTTGGGGGTTTAATACCCTCTATTTGGCTTTTTACAAAGAGTTGTATTAGAGGTTTTAAAGTTACCCCTTTAAATATTTTTAAAGACCCAAAAGTTGAGATGGAAAAATAAATAAATTTTTGGAACATTTTCAGGCTTCTAATGATTTTTCCCATGTCAAAGAAAAATTTTAAGAATGTACTACATGGTAATAGATTTTTCTGTGGTTTAACGTCCTAATTCAAATTTCCCATTTTCACCTCTCATTTGGCCCTTTATCATAGACCGCCCAAACATATCAGCAAATTTACCCAATTTTTAATTTTCCAACTATTAAATTAAAGTTTTTTTCCGCGGTCTTTTAACTGGAAAAACCAAAAATCTCCATTTTTTAAGTTAACTTCATTAGAATTAAATTTTTCAATACATACACATACATATCTTCCCAAAAAAGGTCATTTGCTCGATCTTACTAGCATCGGGGTGAATCTAAAATTTATGAAAATTTTTTGGTTGTTTTTTTATGAACAATTTGTAGTTAAGTTTCTATGAAAAAAGTGAAATTATTTCGTTCTGAATTTTTTTTCCCTGATAATGTACTTTAGTTTCTTTTTTTTTTACACTCTTCAAAAATGTTCCTCCATTATTGGATCAATTTTTAGCAAGTAATTGAACTATTTGCAAAAAAATTCCAAACGGGAATCGGGGTTTATCACTCTTACCTTGGGGGTTTTAATGTTGCTAATTGTTAACCCTGCACCAATAATTAGTCTCCGTAATAATTGTTTTTGCGAGTCGTGTAAATTGTTTTACAGCATTGAAACGCGCTAAATAACCAAAATTTTTTGGTTTGATAGGGTTTGGGATTTTTTGGTTTTTTTAAAGTTTCAACGATGTGCTTCCAATTTTAAAACCTTTTTTGAAAAAAACAACACCCCCCAAAAAAGTTTCCAAAACAATAAAAGTTTTTTAATGGAATAAACAACCATTTTAAGCAAAACCCTTTTTCACCATTTTTTAAAATTCGGGTATGATATATAGTTTTCCCCCAATGGAAGTCAGGGGGAAAAAATCATATTCTGTTAATGGTTGGGGGTCCTTCTTTCACCAAAAAGACATCTTTCGCCTGATAGAATAGTGGCCAATTCCGGGATCTGAGCTAAATATTGTTAAAGTATCGTGACGTTGGTTTTGTCTAAAGAATTCCCATAAACATGAAGTCGGTTCTATTTATTTCAACTGCAAATCCTCTTCAAAAGTTAAATCAATTTCCGATTTATACCGCTTTTTTTTCTGGGCCCTTTTTAATTCAGTAAACTTCCAGCGTTTTTTAAAATGGACTGATTTTTTGAGCCTTTTTTTTGTATTACCCGATAGTTTTTTCATTCCCCCCAGATATTCAAAAATTTTAAAAATATAAAATTGAAGGAAGTATGAAGATATTTGGGTAAGTGTTTTGCTTTCATACGAAAATTGGAATTCATCAAAAAATTACCTATTTTAATTAAAAACAAGTGTCTTTTTTCTAAAATCTTTCGTAAATTTAAAACAAAAACAAAAGCCCTTATTTTACTTTCTTTGAACACTGCATTTAATTTCGCTTTAATTTTCTAGAATTGATAACTATATAGAGAGTGGAAACCTAATAAAGTATAAATGTTTAAAGTATTTTAAAAATTTGAAATCTTTTTTTAAATTATATTTTCAACAAACCCAAAAAATCTATCTAAGCACAAAATATAGAATAAATTTACATAATTTTAATTAAGAAAAATTTTTTTTACAACTATGAAAAAAAACTTTTTTTAAATTAATATAACTTTTGAAATTAAAAACTTATAATCATAAAATTAAACAATAAAAAATTAAAAAAAAGGGTAAATGTTTTAAATAAAAAAAAAAAAATTATTATATTTCTATTCAGATAAAAATTTGCTTTAGCTTCCTCAAAAAAAAATTTTAAATATTTTTTTAAATTTAAATATAATCCTTAAACCATTTAGAAATATTTATTTAAAACAAAATAATTTTAAATTGACCTTTTAATCGGAGAAAAAATTGAAATAATTCTTTTACTGACCTTAATTCCAAAATTTTTAAAAATTCCCAAAGAATTTTTATAAAATGCCTTTTTTGATAAAACAGCTCACAATTATTTTTAAGAATATAATTACCAGATAGTATTTCAAACTCTTGATGGAAAAAAAAGAAAAAATTGAAAAAATCCGTTATATTAAAAATGATTCGAAAACGGTCAAAATTTTAAAAAACAAATGAACAAATTTTTTAATTCTGGGAATAGTAATGAAGGTTTGCAATGTACCGGAAAAGGGAAACTTGTTTTGAAAAAAAATTTCCCTCAAAAATTTTTTGATTTAATTTAAAATAAATTTTTTAATCCATTACCTTAAATATAACTATGGTAAATTCAAAAAATTTTATTGAAATGAAAATGAGTTTTTTTTTAACTCGGAGTCCTATTTTATAATAAAAGTTTCTATTTATGTGAATTTATTTATAACAATTTAAATATATTTTACCCGAGATTTTCTTTACGAAAGCACTACTGTTTTTTATATTTTTTAAGTCAAAATTTCCTGTTTCTATTTCAAAAGAGCTAAATCTAAAAGATTCATTGGAGCCAATTTTTGAACAAAGTCTTTGATGGTAGAAACCAAAAAAGCTTGTTTTAACTTCAAAATTACCAAGGTAAAAAAAAACATCGTAGCTCCTTCTTTAAAAAATTTTTTTCCCCCGTCTCTATTTGGGTTTTTGGGCGCCGGATATTTTAGGGGGTTCGGGAAAGTCCGAACCCCCTCGAGACGAGGGAAAGTTACAGGAGATGGTATAAAAAATATCTTTCTGATTTAAAAAACTGCCTGAACCCTTTAAAGGTTTAACATAAAAATAAACAATTTAACGTAACAGTGAAATAAGAAACATCAAATGAAAAATACCAGAGAATCACAAAATAAACACTTATATAAAGGGAAAACAAAGAGAACAAATAAAAAACATAAATTCAGTCGGTAAGCCAACAAATAGTTAAATTTTGAAATAGAGTTTTTTTTCAAAGAGAAATTTTTAAAAATTTGGCAAAACCTTTTTGCAGACATAATTTTTAACTGGTTAAAAGCAGAATTTTGAAGAACTGCAATTTTGGGAAAGGGTTTTGGAAATATTCTGTTTTTTTTGCACATTTTTCGTCCAAATAGTAAATTAAGTTTTTTTTTTTGTTCCCCCCCGGGGAAATAATCAAAATTTTCCCCAAAAATTTTAAAAAAAGTTTTTTAAATAAACAAAATTATTACACAAAATAAGGAAAAAATATATACCGTTTTTTTTTTCAATTTTTGTTTTGCTTCGACCATAAATTTTTAGATTTTTTAAAAGTTTTTGTACATTTTATTAAAAAATGTATGTCAAAAAATTAATAAAACTGAAAACGGTTTAAAAATAAATAGTGTATCAAATGTATTTTTTATCCGTGCCCCAAATTTATAATAATTTTTTGAGGCAGACAGAAAAAATTTACCTTTGAACTTAAAAAAATTCCCCAAGTTTTATAAATAATTTTTAAATGTAGTTAGTAAAAACGTAAAAAAAAATTTTTTTTGAAGGGGAAATATAATTTTAAAAAATTTTAAAAAAATAAAGGGGAAAATTTTTTTAGTTTTATTTAAAAAAATATGTCCAATTTTATTTTTCAGATGCTGAAAACTTATTTTTTTTTTTAAACTTTTTTGATATAAAAGAGGAAAAATCTTTCCTAAATTAAAAATTATAATTTTTTAATAGTTTTTTCTTTTAGCAAAGGAAAGAATTCTTTCGACAAAAAATTGCAGTTAAAAAAGAAAAAAACCATCTAAAAAAAATGTTCCTTACACAGTTTAAATAACAGTCAAGATGAATAGATTTTCAATGTTTCTACTAAGAGATAAATATTTATACTATATAAAAATTTTTTAAAATTTTTTTTGCTAAGAAATACGTACGTTAAAAATATTAATTATTATATTTAAGAGATTTTATTTGTATAACCGATTTTTTTTTTGGAGTTGTTTTATTAATGTTAATAAATATAAAAAATATTTTGAAAATCTCACAATGAAAGTTTGTTTAAGAAAATAATGAATAAAAGGGAAATTGCGAGATTCTTAAAAAGGATGACTACGTTGAAAACGTCATTTTTGGTCTAAAATCCCTTTTTTTTTATTCAATATTTTAAAATTCAAACGATTATTTTCAAAACTGCCTTTGTTTTTTCGTGGATAAAGAAAAAGTTACAGTTGTTTAAAATATTATCACAGCGGTGAAAATAAAAACCGGAAGAGGTGAAATCGAAGCCGGAAGTTGACTGCTTAACATGTTTTTTACCCAAAATTTTTTGCAATTTCAACCCATTATAATTTTAAAAAAACAATTTCTGACAATTTTTAAAAACTATTTTATTGATAGGCATCAAAATTTCAATTTTTTAAATTGGGTTTTTGGATTGGCAAAATCTGTTTCGTGCCCTACATGTTTTTTTTTTTGAATCTTACGAATGTTCCCCAAATTTCTTAAAAAAAAACTAAACCCCTTTTCTTTTTTAATTGTAAAATTTTTTAATCGTTAATTGCTTCTAAAAAATTTTGTTTTTTTTGTTATCATTTTATAACGGGTAAAAAAATGGTTTAAAATTTAAAACCCCCTTGAAAACACAACTATGCTGGTGACTGTTTTCAAAAAAACAGTGGAAGTGTTGACTTGCAGTGTTTTTTGATTTGGATTTACTCAAACTTGTTAAATGAAAAAAAACGGGAATAAGAAAAGGCTTTTCCCGGGAAAAAAGAATTTTTTAGTGGAACTTTAAAGAGCTAATAGAATATTTTTTTTAAAATTTGGGGAAGTGTGTTTTCAAGTTTGTTTTTCCTCCAATTGTTATGAGAATAATCTGTACCTGCATGAAGTTTATTTTTGGGACTGACTTCTAATGTGACTTAAAAAAGCTCCAAGTGTACTTTTTTTTGCCCTTTTTTCCCAGCTACTGAAGAGCTAAAAAGCAAAGTTTTAAATTAATTTGAAACTTTTTTGGGGGAAAGGGGTGGTGATTAAAAGATGACATTCTTCGGTAAAAAAGCTATGTGCTAAGCTGAACTGGCCTTGTATGACAAAAGGAGTTTTTAGACTTTGTGAAAAAAAAGTCTTGGCTGCTGCTACACTAACGGCTAAAGATGCCATGAATGACCTGCTTTGGGAAGAAAAACAGCATTATAAAAATGTTCCAAAATGTCAGTTGAAGAATGTGGAATATCCGTTGTCGGCAGACACACATGGACATTCATCGCTAAATGGGGTTTTCCCTATAGAAACTTAATACATTAACACGGGGAAATTCTAGATTTGGAAATGTTAAAAAAAATTTTTTTTAGAATTCTATAAGTCCAGTCATACAAGCGTTTTCCCTGCAATCGTCTGGGATTTACTTCAAATAGGGGAATCTATTGGTGTGTAAAAAATTTTTGTATTTTTTTTGCACTACGAAATTTTAAAAAATATGTATTTCTATTGTGATGGTGTTTCCCAAAGGTTTACCTTTCTGTTAAAGATGTGTATGGGTGTCAACAATGTCATCAAATATGAGTGCATAAGATACTTCTAAGAAAGATTGAGTAGTCGATGAAAAAAAATTTTAAAAAAGGCCAAAAAAACCCTGGTGAAAAGGGGAAAACTTATCAATGTTATGTTTAAAAAAATTTTAAAACTGTTGTACAGTAACACCAATCACGTCAAAGTTATGCAAAATGCTACAAGAGCGGCTTTTTTTCCCCGTTGCCCCAACGGGGAGAAATCCATATATGGTTCATGCTTGTTTGGGAGCTGAGAATTTTGGTTGTGACTATCAGCAAAGGAAACGACAGGGAAAACAATAAACAAAAAAAAGTGTAGGTTTTTCTGTGAAACTTTTAAATATTGTTTAACATGTGTACAAAAAAAGCAGTGTGATAAGCGTTATTATAAAATTCCCTCCACGGAAGACACAAATAAAAATACATCATTTAACACCTGTTTGTGGAAATTGTTTCAAAAAAAACTTTTATCAGCTAAAAACATTTTCTTTGGGTACCCATATTGCAGTCATTTTTTTTAAAAAAGTTTTTATTGATTTGTTGGGTATTTTGAAAGCATTTGGCATAAAATTCGGGGGAATTATAGACCCGCGTGATGAGAGGTTTATTGAATCTTTCGAGTCGGTGACTGAAACAACATTCTTTTCCTTTTTTTTAAAAACAACCAGAGAAAAAAAAAGGGGCCCAAAAAAAAAAAAAAATTTTAAAAAATACCAAAGGGGGTGGAATCGTTAAATATAAACCGGGGAAAATTTTAGTAATATACTTGTCATATTTTGTTTTGAAATTGCTTTTATAAAAATTTTAAAAGCATTTTTCTCAAAACTATTTTTTTTAAAATTTCATGATACCCAAAAATGATATCTGAAAAAATATTAGAATACTTGTGTGAAATTTTACACAAATGATTTAAATTTTATTATCCAGAGGATGGCCTTTCAAGCTAAGAAATTGAACAATTTTTTTGTTATTTTTTTAGTTGTATTTTTTTTTTGGAAGTTTCGATAATTTTGATTGAATTTCCCCCGTTCGCTAGCTCGACTGGCTATAACTTTTTATTCAAAGAAATAATTTAACACTTTTGGTCATCCTCTAGAAATGTGGTTTTTAAAAAAGTGTTGCAGCAATATTTTATGAAAAATATAAAAATTTTTTAAAAAAAAGAGGGGTTTGAAAAAATCCAAATTTTTTAAAATTTCTTTAAAAATTTAAGTTTTTTCAAATTTTTATGTACATATATTATTTCTAACTGTATTTTCTATTATTGTGTATAGAAGTGAAACTAAAAAAAGTAAAAATATTAGGGGTTTTTGAAAACTCAAAAAAATCTCCGAACGTAGTCGGATACCTTTAAAAAAAATCTCCCCAAACGGGTTTTTTGGTTCATTCCCTTCTTCAAATTACTAATTCAATTAAATAGCTCATAATTAAAAAACAAGTATCCGAAATTTTTTTTTAAAAAATTTAAAAAGTTTTTTAAATATTTAATACTTAATACGTTTTTCACACAAATAAAAAATCCCCGGAAATTTGATCCCGAGGCCCCTCTCTCTCTCTCTCTACGAAATGCTATTTCTTTAAAAAATAAATACTTTCAATTCAGGAAGCGATGTTCAAAAGACTGGAACTGATTTTTACCAAAACGCGTTTCAAAGTTGTACCCCTTTCCCCCGACAAGGGTTTTAAAAAATTCTCGATTCTTCGGGGGGTATTTTTTCTTATTACGCGCCTACCCCACAGATGGGGGGTTCACCCCGTCTAGGAAGTTTCAGGAACAATCGTAAATTCCCCAGCAGGGGGCAGCTAAAAAATTTAAACCGAGGTTGGGAAACCCAGTCCCGTAAAAAAAAAAGCTACTTTATGGATTTTAAAACCCCCCCCATTCCGGGGAAAACAAAAGTACTGGGAAAACTGACGATATCCCGTGGGTCCCCCTGTATATCAGTGCAGTGAAGATCTTGTCAAGGAAGGCCCGTTTTGTATCCCCAAAAGGGCGGGTGCCCCACCGAAAGTCAAATCGCCACGTAATAAAAATATTTTTAATCATTACAAATTTTACCAGCAATGGTCGACTTTTCAATTCAGTCCCAAAAAAAAATAATTATGTTCCACGTTTCCAAAGGAAAATAATATTTTAGAAGATAATTTTAACCCAAATTTTTTTGCCAAAAAAAAGCATTTTCAAACCCGGTCCGGAATCCCCCTAAAAAATGCCACCCCGGGGCATGAGTTTTTTTCCCGGGGCCCCCCAGCCGCCCCTGTCAGTACTATCCAGCTGTGGTTCCCAAACCACGGTCCGGGGATCTAATGATATCGGGTCACCAAGGGAAAATTAAAAATTTTTTACTAGGGGGTATTTTTAGTGTTTTTGGGAACTTTCCATGGAAATCATTTTATTTTTTTTTGGGGTAACTTGAATTTTTTTTTTTGAAGGCATGGTTTTTAAATACAATTAAAGTATTATATCAAAACAATTTTTAAAATAAAAACAACCAACGCCCCACCCTCAGCGGACGGAGGTAAAATTATCAAACGTTGAATAGTCCGTGGGGATAAAATGTTGGGGGCCAAAATTTTATAACCCAAAAGCCCGATTCCCATTTTTTTATTTACCAAAGGGTTCCGGGGAAATTCTCGGTTCTTTCTTCTAACATAAACCCACGTTCTTTGACGGGCCAAGATTAATGGCAAAACTTTTCCCAAACCCCAAAACCAAGAAGAGAAACAAAAGCAAATAAGATATACTTTAAAAGGATAGAAAATTTTAGTGAGAGGGGGTGGCAATCTTAAAAAAAAGCTTTTTGGGGGAAAAGTTCGGAACAAAGTTTTGGAAAGGGGGTAACGCCCCTCAGTCATTCGTACCCAAAAAATTTGTTAAGGGGATTCTTTAAATTTTTTTAAATAGTATTTATTAGATTCCAAAAAAATATTCATTAAATAGGCCAAAGCCGGGCGGACAGTCTTCATCACTCGAGGTCAGTCCCTAGCTTTTCCGGGCTCCAGTCCACTCCATGGCTCTCTCTCTCCAAGTCCCTCTCTCCGTCCAAGTCCCTTCAGGTTTCTCTTCTCGTCCGATTCTCTCTTCTCCGTCCAAATTCACCCCTTTTAAACACCAGGGGCGGGTCCACCACGCGCCCCTCGTTCTCCTCATTGGCAGGTCAAAAAAGAAAAGGGGCTGCCCTTGTCTTCCTCATTGGCAGGTCAAAGAAAAGGTCTGCCCTCGTCCCCGGGCCACCTGCGTCTCTCATTTTCGCGGAAAACACGAACACATTCCCCATCCGTCTCGAATCCAAGGGCGCCATAACTCACATCTATTCATCTCACACCTGGGCTTCACAACCCCACTCTCAATGCCTCGACTTCTATTCAAAACTTTCATAAAGGAATGCCTATTGACATCTGCATTCCTTAGCCATTTATATTCCAGACCAGATGTCTCCCTGGTCAGGCCGTTAACAAACAATGACCCCAGGGCCCATGCCCGTCATCCAACATCTGTTTGGTGATGGATGGATAGGGTGATTTCAGATAATTGGGGGGTGGGGTTCCATCATGAAGCTCCCTTTTTCCCTTCCCCCTGAAAGGTCCATTTCACTGGACTGCTCTGGCCCCCCGGCGTTCAGTTCTTAATATTTCACACCAAAAGGTTTTTATCAATGAGACTGCCAGGACAGCAACCCAAGTAATAAATACAATCAAAAGTAAAATAAATGAATAAACCCAAAATTCAAAAAATTCACTTTACAACTAAACTTAAATCCCCAATTTTGGGATTCTTTTCCTGTTCTGAAAGTTATACACCTTAAATTTTCGGGGTTTCAAGAAGTTAAATCAAATCAAAATATTTCACTAATTCAATACATTAAATCGCTCAATCAATTGTGTTAAACATCTGTAGTATTCACCTTTCTAAGAAAAAAAAGATTTTCAAAACACATAATATCCCCCACCTTACACACACACAAACACTCATACTCCTACGAATTAACACTTTGCACAAATCCAAAGAATTGCTTATTCCCCTCTACCAATTCCAACGATATTAAATAAACAAAATAACACCTATAAACTAAACTTTACACAACATTAAAACAATTTCTTTTTATTTAAGAAGTTTAAATCAAGACCTTTTAAATTAAGTTAAATTTTGGCTTTCGGGAACATTCTCACAACCATTTTACAAATTATTCACAATTCATGGTATTGTCTTCCTTCATTTTTGAAGAAAAATTTGACAATTTTTGGGAATATAATTGGGGTATCATTAGCTCATGCAAAAATTTTCTAAGTCTATATTCGTGCATGGAACAAATTTTCCGACGGGTCTAATTTTCCTTTGGTCGATCTGACTTCCGACCCCAAACCTACCAACCATTTTAATACAAAGGGAATCTGTTTAAAGATATTTCCAAAATGCATCAGAATTCTATATCGACCATTCGTGATACCATTCTGCTCTACCATCTCATAACCTGTGTCGTTAAATTCATCCATAAGAAGCGCATACAAACTTAAGCCTACTTTTTAAAAAATGTCATGCCGGTTTTTAAAGCTCGGCTTCGGGTAAATCATGAGAGAACGACAAAAAACCCTTAAAATCCCGTACAGTGACCCCAAAACCCCGCTATTCTTTTTAAACCTTCCCTTTTTAATAAAAAAAAATTTCGGCTCGCGTCCCCGGTTCAAATTCCCAAACTTTTTACATTTTTACGTGGATAAGGGTATCGGCTCCTTTTCTAACCAAACAATGGGCGAAATACGGTTGACTGCCCCTTCCCCCTTTACATCTAAATCCGAAAAATACTCTGTATCTTCTCGTAGCAAAAATTTTCC